>CACSLK010009714.1:1439061-1450847 GCA_902706635.1 Striga hermonthica
CGTCATGCTTCGTGGACGGCCTTCTTGCAGCAGTTCACTTTCGTGCTTCGTCATCGGTCCGGTGCTTCGAACCGGGTGGCAGACGCGTTGAGCCGGCGCGTGTTGTTGCTTACGGACATGCGGGTTTCTGTTGTTGGGTTCGATGTCTTACGGGAGCTGTATGCCGACGATGCGTTCTTCGGGCCGATTGTGCGCCGTCTTGCGGCGGGTCCTGTCGAGGACTATTCGTTGACGGACGGGTTTTTGTTTCGAGGCGTTCGGCTGTGCATTCCGGATTGTAGTCTTCAGGCCAAGCTCATCGCGGATTTGCATGGCGCCGGGCACGTTGGGCGAGATCGTTCAGTAAGTCTTGTCGGGCGGTCCTACTTCTGGCCTTCGCTTCGCCGGGATGTGGGACGTTTTGTGGAACGGTGCCGTGTCTGTCATGTCTCGAAAGGGGTTGCATCGAACGCTGGACTTTATCGACCACTGCCTATTCCCTCGCAGCCTTGGAGTGCGGTGAGCATGGATTTCGTGTTGGGGTTACCGCGCACTCAGAGGGGTTTTGATTCCATTTTTGTGGTCGTTGACAGATTTTCGAAGATGGTGCACTTTATTCCGTGTAAGCGCACCACGGATGCGGTTCATGTGGCCCAGCTGTTCTTTCGGGAGGTTTACCGTCTTCATGGCCTTCCTACTTCGATTGTGTCGGATCGCGACACTCGTTTCCTCAGCCATTTTTGGCGCAGTTTATGGCGCATGGCGAATACTCGCCTTGATTTCAGCAGTGCTTACCATCCCCAGACTGTCGGCCAGACGGAGGTTGTGAATCGTTCGTTGGGCAACCTTCTTCGTTGCCTCGTGGGCGCCAATGTTCGTAGTTGGGACCAGCGCTTGAGTCAGGCTGAATTTGCTCATAACTCGGCTGTCAGTCGGGCTACGGGCCTCTCCCCGTTCGAGACGGTTTATGCGGTGCGTCCCCGTGGGCCGGCGGACTTACTGTCATTGCCGTCCATGGAGGCGGGCGATCGGCGGGCCGTCGAGTTCATCGCTGATTTGAAGGCGACTCATGCAGCCGCACGGGCTCGGCTGGAGGCCACGACCGACTCCTACAAGCGACACGCGGACGTGCGGCGTCGTCACGTCGAGTTCTCGGTGGGTGATTTTGTTTGGGCCGTGTTGACGAAGGATAGATTTACGGCCCATGAGTATAACAAGTTGTCGGCCCGTAAGATTGGCCCTTTGGAGGTGATTGAGAAGATCAATCCGAATGCTTATCGGCTTCGTCTTCCTTCTCATATTCGGACGTCGGATGTGTTCAATGTCAAGCACTTGGTGCCTTTTGTGGGGGATAACTCTGACGACGACGAGATTGGTTCGGATTCGAGGCCGAATCCTCCTCAACCGGGGGAGGATGATGAAGACGAGACCGCCATTGCGTATCTGAATAAATATGACCGTCTTAGGGTCTAGTCTATTTATTTCCTGTTATTTTCAGCAATCTTTTAGCTTTATTTCCTTTACTTATTTTAGTAATTATGGTAGGATAATTAATAACTTGCAGTGTTTAGCAAGAGTAGGATTCTTATTATTATTTTCTTTTCTTATTTATGCTGTATCGAACAGAAGAGAAGGCAGATTTTTTGTGAATTGAAATTTCTGTTCGTCGTTTCTTGAGAGAGTATCTCATATTATTCTCATTCGTACTACGCTCTACATCAATTACTAATCAGCTATCAGCTAGTTTTATCAAACATAGTCTAAATATAATTTGTCTCCTCAAACTGTCTTGACTTCTATTTTATATAATTACATAGACGATTTCGTTTTATTAGGTTGGATGAAAAACATAATGAAATAGTAAAATATAATTTCAATAAAATTAAAAAAAAAAGTGCGGAAGAAAATAAAGGAGAAAGTTTGCAGTTATTTGTCATACTTCATTTAGTTAAAGGATTGGATTAATAAAATAAGTTGTGAAAAGCCGTTTTAGTCGCATTAATATATATTTGTTGTTTTAAATCAGAGCCATGAAAATGAGTTGACGGAGTAAGTTTTGAGAGATGAGATTAGATGACCAGTCACCAACCATATGACAAAAAAATAAGGAAAAAAAAAATGTGTTCCGTTGATTGAAGGGAAGCTGAAGTCAGGCCAACTACTCTTGGTTCTTTCTTTTGATCCTTCTACCTACAAACAAACATGCCAAATGAATACGTGATAATGTTATGTTTATATATTTTTTTTTTGGCCACAAAATACAAACTTTCTTGTATGATGGATGTTGGATAATATATAATCCCAAAATCATTCATGTTCAATCTTTGAGAATCAAACAACCAAGAGCGGAAACATACCTAATTATTTTGATAATTCTTCTCTTTTCCTGGATTGGACTGGACTCTTTGTTGTGTATTGGACCGGTGAGAACTTCCAAACGATCGTACCTTACGGCAGCTTTATTTTGCAGATATATGTGTGTACTGATATTGTGTATCCTTTTAACATACACATCTGTATGTTTGTATTTGTATTTATATCTTTATACTGCAGTATGGTGCTTTTTAAGGGAAAAGGCACCTTTTAAAAAATCTGCCAATTTATTACGTCGTTTGGGGCCACTACCAGGTAAGTAAATCATTTTAATTTTCAATTCGGTCCCTCAATAAATCAAAATTTTCATAATGGTATCTACAATTTTAAATACACAATAATTTGATACTCTCTTTATTCAAAATTCCAAATTAGTAGATCACTTTAATTGAATAATATATTATGACAATTATACACATTTAATTTACATATGTTGTCCAATAAAATATTTCTAACAATCTCCCACTTGGACTACATAATGCAACCGAATAAATGTGTATTACTTTATAAGCTCAAACTTTATTGCTATGGTAGAAGATGCTACGAGTGTCTGTTTAGCACTTCTCCATGAGATGGCTCCTCCAGCCAATAAATAAATGTAGCTTGAAGTGGATCTACTATCTTGACATCCAGCAAAACCAGAATCACTGTATCCGATGATCTTCAATTGATCTGATTTTTTTATAAATGAGCATGTAATCTTTAGTTCTCTGTAAGTATCTCATGACCCGTTTGGTTGCTTTCCAAGGATCCATACTAGGGTTACTTAAATATCTGCCTAGCGTACCAACAACAAAAGATATATCAGGCCTTGTACAGACCTAAGCATACATCAAACTTCCAATAGCCGAAGCATAAGGTATTTTCTGCATTTTTTTAATTTCCAGATCGGTTTTCGGGCACTAACTTAGACTAAATTTGTCATTTTTGGGAATAGGGGTTTCTCTTGATTTGCAATTTTGCATGTCAAATCGTTGCAGCACTTTTTTTATATAGCTCTTTTGGGATAATCTAAGAGTACCTCGGAAACGATCACAAATAATCTGGATTCCTAACACTAAAGAGGCTTCCCAAGATCTTTCATTTTAAATTTCTTTGATAGAAATTTCTTGGTATCATACAACATTCCTAAATCATTTGAGACAAGCAAAATGTCATCCACATACAATACCAAAAAAATACATTTACTCCGACTGAATTTAAGATACACACAACTATCAACAGTGTTCGTCTCAAAACCAAACGAGATTACTACTCGATGAAATTTATGGTACCACTGACGAGATGCTTTTTTGAGTCCATCGATAGATATCTTTAGTTTGCAAACCATGGTCTTTGGATCTCCAGAAACAAAGTTTTCTGGTTGCACCATATAGATTGTTTCATCAATGTCACCATTTAGAAACGCTTTTTTGACATCCATCTAATGTAACTCAAGATCAAAATATGCTACTAAAGCAATAAGTATCCTAAAAGAGTCCTTCGAAGAAACCGGAGAGTAAGTCTCTTTATAATCAATGCCTTCCTTTTGAGTAAAGCCTTTTGCTACAAGACGAGCCTTATATCTTTCCACATTACCCTTCGAATCCCTTTTAGTTTTAAATATCCATTTGGAACCAATGAGTTTCACACCTAACTATATATAACACATGAAAGAACAATATAAAGTACAAAAATAAAATCGATAAATAATATAAAAAATATAATTAAGTTGTAACACTTACTAATCAGATATATATATATATATATATATATATATGATCGCGCTCCGATGAGAATAGTGTTCAGTGAAAAAAATACGAATAAATTTGGACCATTAGATCATATCATCTAATGGTTCAAAAAATACTAATTTTTACACTCTTTAAGGGTAATGGGTAATATCACAACCATGCATCTCAGTGGGACCAACCCTATTATCTTGTATCAGTCAACCGTTTCGTACATACAGCCTGTCACACACCCCTTCACCCCCTCCCCCCCCATCT
Source organism: Striga hermonthica (assembly GCA_902706635.1). NCBI lineage: Eukaryota > Viridiplantae > Streptophyta > Magnoliopsida > Lamiales > Orobanchaceae > Striga > Striga hermonthica. The sequence continues at coordinate 1,443,402 of CACSLK010009714.1, forward strand.
CTAAATCTCTTCCCTCTCTCACAGAGTACACAGACGCACGTTAATCCCACACGCACAGGCACACATGGCCGCCGGCTGTCCCTAGCGCCGGTCGCCGCCTCCATTCTCCCGCCGGTGACCTCCACCACCCTCCAGAACATCCCATCCGCCGCCCCTCATCCAACGCCGACACCTCTGTCATCTCCTGCTTCTTCGTGTCACCGGTCGGCTTTTCGCCGGCATCGACGTCACCTTCATCCATGTTCGCTGCAATGACGGCGGCACCGTAGAGGTCGAGTTGCCTTCAGAAATTAACGACCCCGTGCTGCAGAGCAAAGATATCTCTCTTCCCTCCCCCCTCGCCGGGCACGTGTTGACAACCCCGTCGCGCATCACCGTGTCGAAATCGACGATCTATCAGCTCCCAACATGACGTTGCAGTTGCAGGTGCAGCGGATTAGAATTGAATTGTGACAAGGGGCTTCATATGAGAATTTAATAAGTCATAAGGACTTATTTGTGATTTTAAATTTTTTTTATATTTCAAATTAGTACCTGGTTTTTTTTTTTTTATCACAACGATAGATTTTATAACAAATGAAAGATAGAGTATTTACAAGCGTTGCAACGAGGCAGAATGACAGAAGCACCAACAATGGTGATCTAACCAAAAGAACAAAAATCCATTTCAGAACCCTATACCTGGCATGAGCAGAAGTCATGGAGACCAAGATAGGTTAGTGAAATGGTAATGCTAATACAAAAGGCATCCACAAAAGATAGACTAGCCACTGAACCAAGGGACCTAGCTAGCCTATCACTACCAACAACCAAACCAAGATAAACCAACAAAGGGGAAAGAAACAGACAGCAAACCTAAAACAAAAACCAAAACACAGCCCCAGGATCAAGGCTTGACCAAATAATCAGCTTCTAGCCAAGCTGATAAAGCAGTTTGAGCTATTGAGAGTTCAGGGAGCCAGTGGTTTTGGAAAACCCATTGGTTGCGGGCCTTCCATATCCACCAAAGGAAGAAGATTGTCAATTGAAGTCTTCTATCAGCCATGGAATTCTCTTGAGTGTGCTTAGCTTGATCCACCAATGTGTAAAATCAGAAGTGTCCTCTTTGATGCCCTCCCAGTCAATAGCAGCTAGTTTCCAGACTGTTTGTGATTTAGGACAATGGAACAAAAGATGTTCAACAGTCTCTGGCTCAGCACCACATATTTTGCACACAGGGTCAATATCTTTAATTCTCTTGTGGAGATTTAGGTTGACAGGGAGAGTGTGTGTGAAAAATCTCCACAAGAAATGCTTGAGTTTCCCTGTGATTTTCAAGGACCACATCCTCTTTCTGGCTGATTGCATCTCCTTTGTAATCAAGCTGCATTCTGGAACATCAAGCTTATTCCATTTATCCTCTACTAGCACTCTATAAACTTCAGCAACTGAGAGATCTCCAGATTTGCAGTGGGCCCAAGTGAGTCTGTCTTCTAGCAGAGGGTCCATTCCTTGGATACTAAGGATGGCAGCACTTTCATTTGGGGGGAAGCACTGGTGGATCAAGTCAACATTCCATCTCCTGCCTGTATCATCTAAAAGCTCATGTACCTTTGATAAGTTGTGCTTCCATTGCAACTGTTAGGCCTGTGTGTGGGTAAAGAAGGGATCCAAGGATGGTCCCAGATTAGAATATCAGAGCCTTTATTCACCTTGTAGAAGACATTATCATTGAATAATGCCAAGGTTTTCCTCCAACTTGCCCAGAGTCATGAGGAATTTGACTGAGCTTTAGCAAGAAGAATGGTTGAGTTGGGAAAGTATTTAGCCTTGATGACCTTGCTTACCAGTAGCTCAGGTTGAGAATGAATCCTCCAGAGTTGTTTGGATATTAATGCTTTATTCATAAGATGGATGTCATAGAATCCCAGTCCACCTTTGCTCTTGGGCAGTGTGATGTGTTTCCATGATTTCCAGTGAATGCCCTGGGATCCTTGTTTCTTGCTTTGCCACCAGAAATCAGCAAAACTCTTGGCCAGTTTTTCACAGGTAGCTTTTGGCAACATGAAGCATGACATTGCATAAATAGGAAGGGCTTCCAGGACAGCCTTCAAGAGGATTTCCTTACCTGCAAGAGAGAGGAATGTGTTTTGCCATTTTGATAATCTGCCTTGGACTGCTTGGTTAATATAGGAGAAGGTGTCAAGTTTTGATTTGCCTATCCCAAGGGGAAGGCCAAGATATTTGGATGAGCTTTGTGGCTGAATTCCCATAAGGATTTGGCAAATATTGTCTCTGAGGGTCTGAGGTGTGTTTTTGCTAAATAGGACTGAGGATTTTTGTAAGTTGACACATTGCCCTGATTTGGCATTGTATTGGTTCAGAATTTTGAGAATGAGTTGTGCTTGGGAGGGGTCAGCTTTGGAAAGGATGAGGGTATCATCTGCAAACATAATGTGAGTAAGGGTGGGGCTGTTTCTGCAGATTTTTATTCCTTTGTATTCCCCTAATTCAACAAAGCTGTTAATAATTAAGGAGAGGATCTGAGATACCAACAAAAATATGTAGGGAGACAAGGGGTCTCCCTGCCTGATTCCTCTAGAGGGAATAACATAACCACACATAGAACCATTGACATTAAATGAGAAGGAGGCAGAGTTAAGGCAAGCCAAAATCCACTTAACAAAAGAGTCATGAAAGCCAATCTTAAGCATGATGTTCCTAACACAAGACCATTCAATCCTGTCAAAAGCTTTAGACATATCCAATTTTATCATCATGTAACAAGAGCTTCCTGATCTATGGTTTTTAAGAAAGTGAGTGACTTCATGGGCTAGGATTACATTGTCAAGGATATTCCTCTTAGAGATGAATGCAGACTGAGAATCATTGATACAGAGAGGAAGAATAGGCTTAAGTCTGGATGCCAAAATTTTGGAAATAACCTTATAGGTAACACTACATAGATTGATTGGTATATATTGTGATATCCTATCAGGTTTCTGCACTTTAGGGATTAAGGAAATGAGAGTGTGATTGATACTTTTTAGCATTTTACCAGATTGGAAGAAGCTATACACAAGAGCACAGAGGTCTTTCTTAATGATATCCCAAAAGTGTTGAAAGAACAGAGAGGTCATACCATCTTGCCCAGGAGCTTTCTGAGGGGAGATAGAGAAGAGAGCAGTTCTAATGTCTTCTTCATCAACATTGGCAGTGAGTTCAGTGTTCATAGCTTCAGTAATGACAGGAGATACTTCATCCAGCACAGGATCAGACCCAGAAGGACCTGGGTAGAGAAAAGATTATTGTAGAACTCATCAATGCACTAGGATAATTCATCCTGAGATTCACAGACTGTAGAGTCATCATTAATAAGTCTTGTGATTTTGTTCCTTCTTCTTCTGTGGGTGATCTGGGCATGGAAGAACTTAGTGTTTTTGTCTCCATGTTTTAGCCAGGAGATTCTTGATTTTTGCTGCCAGAATTGTTCTTCATCTTTGTACAATTTATTCAACTCCTTTTGGATAGAACCACCTGTGCCAATCCCTCAACCCTCCTTCCCATCTCAGTTCAGCAAGTTGTCTGTGCAAGCTCTCAATCTTTTTGGCAGACTCAGTTTTAAACTTGCAGCTCCATTTCAGGAGATGTAGCCTTACTCCTTTGATCTTTTCTTGTACCTGGTTCAAATTGTAGTTTATGAACTTTATAAAAAATATTGTGCTTCATATATTTTTTTATGCATATATATAGATATATATTAAAATAATAATTAAAAATATTAAATAAAAATAATGTATAATATAAAAATAATGTAAAATAATAAATAAAAATAACTAAATAAATTTTTATAATATAAATAATAGATTATTTCATTTATTTAGATTAATTCTGTCAACCAATTATAACATAGAAAAATTCACACTGCATAGTGAACAATATTGTTACACAATATGCACATTAGTGACTATTACACTGCATAATAGTGTTATACCAAATGCACACTATCATTTGAAAATTTACGGTTACATTAATATACGTTATTGCATTTGAGAATGCACATTTATATTAGCATAACAATGTGCATTTTCAAAAATATTAAAAATTTATTTATTTCAGACCAAATTATATAAATAATATTGTTTTTATATTATATATTATGTATTTCAAACAAACAATAATATACAATATTAATAAATAAATATTATAAATACAAAATAAATTTTTTTGATAAACAATTTAATAAATGCGTAATATGTTAATTAAAATACACATTATAAAAATTTTCTAAAATTAAGATGCACATAAAATTTACTCACTCAACTGAATGCACACTAATGTTAGATCAAATGCACATTAGTGTCTATGCACATACACATTATCGTTTCTGGTTTTTTAACATATTATGCCTTTATACAAAAATAATATAAAAATATTATAAATAATTATTAAAATACTACGTATTTTTTATAAAGTAAAAATAATTTATTTTGTATATTTAGAGTAATTTGGTTAATCAACTTGATAAACTCGTAAAGTTTCGATCTGGTTTGAGACAAATGTTCGATCTCTTCATAATGCACAATAGCGACTGAATCAGTGCACAATAGCATTAGACGAATTGCATATTAATGACTATCAGATTGAACAATATCACTGTCAACTTTATTTACAATAAAAACAATACAAATCGTTCGAACCATAAAAAAATCTTATTTTGTTAAATATATTTTTTTACATTCATATTTTTTCCATTCACATATTGCACATTATTTATTTTTATTCTACATTTATTATAAATTATGAAAAAAAAAATTGTGGAAGAAAACAAAATTTGCAATTTTGTGCACTAGATATGGTCAACATTTTAATTGACGGAACAGACCTAATAATTGCCCTACACTTAGATATATATAATCAACGTTAGGTGATTCAAATAAAGAAGTAAACAAAACAATATAGAAAATAAATAAAAACTAATATAGTCACACATTCTCAGTTATAAGATAAAATTACATAATGGTCCCTACAATTAATCTAATTTATATTTATCACGTCCCTAAGGCCTAAACATATATGTACCTATAATGCCCCGTTTGTTATGAATTTTATGGGATTATTTATTATTGGATTATTAATATTATTATTTCATTATTTGTCTAATTGTCTTAATTCTTTATTATTATTATTGTTATGATTAAATGTCTAATTGATCATTTGCTTATTAATATGTAAATATATATTGTGTGTATAATGAATATATTTGTATCCGTTTATTTTTCGAACCGTGCGATCAAACCGAGCGTCGAATTTTCGCTAAGAATTGAATCGAGGGTTAAACTCGGTCTGCCCGTGAGCCCGTAAATCGGCCAGCGCCCCATACCCGGTCTCTCTCTCTCTCTCTCGGTTATCTTGATGGTCAAGATATGTGAGCCCTAGCTTATAAAAAGGCATGCAACCCCTCTCCATACTTGTAAAACCGCAAAAACCCCAAACCCTCTCAATCTTTCTTATCGCTCCCACTCTCTCTCGTCGTTATAGCAGAAAAAGAAAAAATCTCTTCTGCTCGTGAACCTCCATCGCTTGCTCTCTTCTCCCCTCACTCACGTTAAAGTCGAGCACCGCGCGTGTAGGCCACCGAGTTCCTGACGCTGCACGATCACCACCACGCGACCAGCCCTTCCGCCGTCGCACGTCGAGCCCCGATGATCCTGTTTTTCCGTAAATCCCCTCAGCATCGTTATCACGATCCCCGCAGTCATCGTTTTTCCCCGCTGAGGCCATCGATCGTCGCCCTCAGAAAGCGCGTAATCGCTGTCCGGCGTTCCAACAGCACCGCGCAGATGAGCAGCAGCCCACACGCACGCCCGTAAGCCTCCACGCGCGCGTGACAGCCCTTCTCGGCCCTCGTTCGATCATTTCACTCGAGTTTTCCCTAGAACGGTACCAAGGCTAATGAATTTCTTATATTGTGATGTATATGTGTTTTATGTTGATGTCTTGATGATAATTGCATATTAGGGTTCATAGATTGATTGCATTATGTAGTGGTCTTGTGAATAGCATAAGTTTATGTGATGTTGGGTTGAATTGGATAATGGAGCATGCTGTTATGATTCGTTCCTTTTGTTATGTGAGTCAAACCGTAATTATATGATGCTTTGAGGCAATTTTGATAAGTTGCTTTGGATTTAGGAATATAGACATGAAGTTCATGAATTATTGTGTTATAGCTGCTCTGTTGTGCCTCTATTAAGGTCCTCAGGAACCGGTTATATGAAGTTTAGTTCTTCATATGAAATAGTTCGTTCTGTTAGCTTTCTTTGGGCTTTAGAATTTCAAAAATCCGATTTAAAACGAGTGAGTTTGATTTTTACAAAAATATTGTGCAAGCAGTTTTTTGTGAAACCCGGCAGGATGTTTATATTTAATGTATGACCTGTTTTGTCTTAATGTGATCAAATGGATTTGTGATCTTCATGAAAGTTATAGGTCTATTTTTTAGCTTTCTGAAGAGGTACGGTTCATACTGATATGATATCTGTGGCTCAAGTTATGTTTAATTGAATGAAGATATGCATGAGATGGTTTTGTACTTTTGGCAGGAATTGATTCTTAAATGTGAATTGCTTTTACACCTTCTTAATGACCTTATCTGCTTCTGTGTTTTAAATATTGTAGGACTGCCTCTTAGCTTTATAAACAGGCAAAAATCATGTCAATATGTTATGTGTAGTATGAATTAGGTCCATTTTACTGAAGTTATGCACAAGCATGTTTAGTTTTCTCGGACTGCAACTAGGTTCGTCATGTTAGCCAATTTATGACCTGCTGAATGCCATTAGTTATTTCCGAGGTCTTCATGAGCATTGTAGATGCATGTCTTAAGTTTAATTTGAGACTTGAATCATGTTTATATGATTTATGTGCTGATAGTTATGTGGATTTTGAAAACGTTGCTCGGGTTAAGTTTTGAAAAACTTGTGTGGTGTTTTCGGGAATGGGATTTCCTTGTTAAATGCATGCTTATATGCTTATATGAGCTTAGTTGAACTAAGTGATTGGGATGGTTAGTTGTTCATGTGTTGAATAGTCATTTATAGGGTTATTTTATTAAATGTAGGTGCTTGACAAGCCGAGCTCGCCGCATACACGTACTTTCGTGATATCTCTTGCGTTTTTCCAGGTGAGTTTGTTATTATAAAAATATCTATGCCATATGTGTTTATTTTTGTTGAGTCGGTATGATCAATGTATGCATGTGAAATATGTAGTTGTTACAGCCGTCGGTACGGTTGTCCCCGTCGATGTAATACGATTGCCCTTTGCGAGGAAAGTCTCCTTAACTCCTGATACGGCCATGCCCTTGTGAGGTACGTAAGCCCATATGGAAGGCCGTGTCCATAGCGTGGGATGTACTCCCACCTTCGGCTAATGAATCCCCGTTCTGCGGCTAGCGATAGATGT
>CACSLK010009714.1:1453425-1466765 GCA_902706635.1 Striga hermonthica
GGTCACTGAAGATCCAGACACAGAAGCCTGCCAGGCCTACTGCACGGATTTACTTTTGGTGATGAAGTGTAACGCCCCAATTTATTTTAAAAGATTTATCGAATTTAAATAGAAATCAGAGTTAAGTTTTCACGGATCTCGTCTAAGTTTAAAATTTCAATGGGCACTATTTATTTTACGGGTAAATTGCACCGAACCCCCCTATGTTATACGAAATGTGCGCGTTACTACCCCGCGTTTTAAAAACTGCACCAGACCCATCTTATGCACGCTCCCGTTTTTAAATTTCCCCATTAACGGCTTTAGTTTTATCCAAAGCCCCGTTATACCCTCTAAATATTATATATATATATATATATATATTTATGATAAATTGAATTTATCGCGATATATTCAATATATCGCGAGAAATTAAATTAAAAAAAAAAACTATTGTCTCTTAACGCCCCACTTTATTTTTCAAGATTTATCGAATTTAAATAGAAATCAGAGTTAAGTTTTCACGGATCTCGTCTAAGTTTAAAATTTCAATGGGCGCTATTTATTTTATGGGTAAATTGCACCAAACCCTCTATATTATACGAAATGTGCGCGTTACTACCTTGTGTTTTAAAAACTGCACCAGACCCATCTTATGTTTAAGTACGTGTTGCACACGCTCCCGTTTTTTAATTTCCCCATTAACGGCTTTAGTTTTATCCAAAGCCCCTTTATACCCTCTGAATATTTTATATATATATATATATATATATATACATATATTTATGTTCAATTTATCGCGATATATTTAATATATCGCGAGAAATTAAATTAAAAAAAAAAAATATTGTCTCTAGGATTCGGCCCTAAGACCTCTTGGAAGCAAGCAAGTAGTGTAACCACCACAACACTCAAGGTTGAGTGCTAGTTGTAGTAAAGTTTAATATATATCACATTACATATGGATAAATGAAATTTAATTTGGAAGATAATGTAAATTATATAAAACTATAATAATATTTAATGTATTTAATTTATTTACAAACAGAAAATAATTAAACTAAAACTATAAATAAATATAAAAAATTATAATTATATTATAATAGTATTTAATGTATAATTTTTCGAATTATTTATAGTAAAATTAATCTTTTAATAAATATATTTTAGAAATTAAAATTATTTATTTACATTAGATTTATTTACTAAAAAATTATAACTTATTTTTATTTTTTATTCATATTGTATGTAAGAGTAAACCATAATAAAATTATTTGATGAATAATATTTTCTATTTTCTTATATGAATTTAATATTTATATTTACTTAATTTATTATTTCATAATAGGTTACTTTATTTATTATTTATTTTACTTTATCATTTATGTAATTTATTTAATTTATATCTATTATTTTTATGTTACTTTAATTAGTTTCCTTTTATTTTATTTATTTTTTAATTCAATTGTTGTATTATATTTTCATTTAAAATTTATTTTTTTAATTTATTTTGATAATTAAAATGTAAATTTATTAAATTTTAATTTCATGCTACTATATTATATTTTGTCTTGCTTTATTTTAATTTATTTTTTTATTACTTTATGTTAATTTAATTTTTTGGAAGTTATTATTAGTATTAATTATTTAATTTATAGCTAATTGTCCTATTATACTGTTATTTTATTTTATTTATTTTAAAATATTTAATTCATTTACGTATGATGTATAAATATATTTATGTTCAATGAATTTTACATCCATCCATGTAGCCCAGTGGTTGGGTGGGTGTGCCCTTTCCTCCCACCCAGGTTCGATTCTTGCTACCTACATTTATACATTTTAGATTTTGCAACATTCAAGAGGGCATAAATGTAAATTATTAATTCTGTAAAATAAAAAAATTGAATAATATTCGCAGCTGGAGAAAGTGTCTTCCACGCGCCGTTATATTGGACTGTATGGGGGAAGCGTGCAACACTTACTTAAACATAAGGAGGTCTAGTGCAGTTTTTAAAACACAGGGTAGTAACGCGCACATTTCGTATAACACATGGGGGGTTTGGTGCAATTTACCCCTTATTTTACCAAAAGCAACTTCAAATATCCAAAATAGATCAGAAAGAACCTACACATTTATCGAGTTCCAAAAAAAGCATAATTCCAAAGTTTCAAATCTGTCAAACACTTTTCCAAAGTCAAACCAGTTCAAACATGATCAATAAACCATAATAAGTTCATAAATGCGGAAGTAAATAATAGTCTTAGAAAGCAAGACCACCCACTCGCCTTGCCAATAATCACATCATGTCTTATCTCCTATTCAATATCACACCATTTAACCTTACTCCTATGCACATCTATCGCTAGCTGCATAACGGGGATTTATTACCCGAAGGCGAGCGTACGTGCCACTATAACGGACACGGCCTTCCATATGGGCTTACGTCCCTCACACGGGCACGACCATATCAGGACTTAAGAAGATTGCCACCCAAGGGCACCATACCGTAACTCGACGGGGACAACTGTACCGACGACCGAAACAGCTCACATCGATAGGCTACATGTTCACATGCATACATAAATCATACTAAATTTAACACCTTTAAACACATATGGCATAGATAATTTTATAAGTAAACACACCTGGATTCTGGATTGATATCAACAAAAACAGAGGAGACGTAGGTTAAGGCTTGACTTCTCAAACGCCTACATTAAATCAAGATCCTACAATCAATACCTACTCTGACTAAAATAGAAAACACAAAACTGACTTAATCGAACTTGATTCGACTAAGCTGTTCGTGAAGTCCTGTGGATATTGGAACTCTAGGACTTAGACTTGACCAAACCACTTATTGGAGTTCACACAATCTCAAATAAATGACAACCAAACAAGTCACAAGGAACTACATAACAAGTTGGTTATCAATACTTAACAACAATTACTATTTAAGAAAAAGTGCCAAGATTTACACATGTTTAAGAAGGTCAAACAAACCAAAGAGTTGGGCTATAATTTAACACAAAATTCAGTTCTCAGTACTTAGAAAAACCTCCAAGTTTCAGCTCCAAACTCATTATACACAATTTTATAAAATTCATACAAGTTTCTGGAGTTTTCGAATTTCAATTAACACCGAAACAATTTGAAAACCAAAAATTCTATTCTTTTTACAGCATGAAACTTCACATAAAACAAGCACTTCAGCTAAATTTTAGAAATTTTCAGCAATTGACCAATTTATCTTAATTAAAATGTCCTGCAGAATACTTAAAACAATTTTTAACTCGAGCAAACTAAGTCCAAAAATTCTGAAAATTTTACACAACATATAAATCATACAGAGAGACAACATACTAAATCTTATAAATTTTGGAGCACAACTCAAATTATCGTGCAATAAATACGATTTTGCCCAGAAATCATTTTAATTAAATAAATTAGATACATGTCGAATAAATTTATGAAACTTTTGCATGACATGTAATATCAACACAGGACATCAGATATTAAATTTCATGGCAATCGGAGCAGCGTACAATTTATGGAGAATTTTACGTATAAAACAACAATTATACATTTCCAAAATTCATACCTCTCAATGTACAAATCGAATTGACACAAGGTCAAAACCATGGTGTCCATGACAATCCTAAGTTCCTAAATGCACAGCAACTTAACAGTTTTAACGTGTTCTCCTTCAATTCGCATGAATCGACGAGATTCACATAAAATCATGACAATAAATAATACCAATATTATATTAATATACTCAAAACACAACACATGAACAAACGAGAGGGAAAACGAGTATCGGTACCGTTCTCGGGGTTAACACACGACTAAGAACATTGCTAATTTGAAAAAATATTACATGTGAATTTTTTTCTTTTTCTTGGAAAAGTTCGGGAAAGCTGAAAATGATGTAACTCGCAAATTTGCTCAATATTAATGGAATTTTGTTTTCTTACAATACATTCTCCTTATTCTGCACATTCTTACGTATGGAATTTTGGTATGATCTGGATGACAGGATGTTTAAATTGATTTGATTAGAAGTCGCTTGTTTAGAACACTCCTTGGGATGGGCAGGTTGGTCGAAAACTCACGCTTTCGAGCTGGGAGGCCTCCTGTTTGGAACATTCCTCAGATTGGGTTGGCAATGTGAAGACAAATCCACCAGGAATAAGGCCTTCGGGCTGGGTGGCTGCTTGTTTGGAAACCCCTTGGGATGGGCAGGTTGGTCGAAAACTCACACTTTCGAGCTGGGTGTCCTCCTGTTTGGAACATTCCTCGGATTGGGTGGGCAAGTGTGAAGACAAACCCACCAGAAATAAGGCTGGACGAGACAAAAATTCTTTAATTCTCGTTGGAGGGGGTAAAAAAGAGGATAGAATCCCTGATTATTCAGACCTTAATCGACGTGTATGTACTGGTCGTTGTAATCTCATAGACCCAATCACTCTCCACCAAAATTCTGATTTATTTTCAAAGATAGAAGCTGTAGATATTATTGCAGGACAATCGATTGGAGAACCGGGTACTCAATTAACATTAAGAACTTTTCATACCAGCGGAGTATTCACGGGGTAAGAAGAGGTAGAGAAAATGCCTCGAGCCCTTCGGGCTGGATGGTCGCTTGTTTGGAACACCCCTTGGGATGGGCAGGTTGGTCATAAACTCACGCTTTCGAGCTGGGTGGCATCCTGTTTGGAACATTCCTCAGATTGGGTGGGCAAGTGTAAAGACAAACCCACCAGGAATAAGGCCTTCGGGCTGGGTGGTCGCTTGTTTGGAATACCCCTTGGGATGGGCAGGTTGGTCGAAAACTCACGCTTTCGAGCTGGGTAGCTCATGTTTGGAACATTCTTCGGATTGGGTGGGCAAGTGTGAAGACAAACCCACCAAGAATAAGGCCTTCGGGTTGGGTGGTCGCTTGTTTGGAACACCCCTTCGGATGGGCAGATTGGTCGAAAACTCACGCTTTCGAGCTAGTTGGCCTCCTGTTTGGAATATTCCTCGGATTGGGTGGGAAAGTGTGAAGACGAACCCACCTGGAATAAGGCCTTCGGGCTGGGTGGTCGCTTGTTTAGAACACCCCTTGGGATGGGCAGGTTGGTCGAAAACTCACGCTTTCGAGCTGAGTGGCCTCCTGTTTGGAACATTCCTCGAATTGGGTGGGCAAGTGTGAAAAAAAAAATCCCACCATGATTACAGCCTCCAGGCCGGGCGGAAGAACGCGAAGACACAAACGTTAATAAAGAGTCCAAGAGTGATAAAAACCCATCATGTTTAAGGCCATGAGGCTGGATGGTCGATGCATTGACCACCTCTGAAGGTGGGCATGTGTTCAAAATAAAACCCATCATGTTTAAGGCCATGAGGCTGGATGGTCGCATGCATCGACCACCTCTGAAGGTGGGCATGTGTTCAAAATAAAACCCATCATGTTTAAGACCATGAGGTTGGATTGTCGCATGCTTCGACCACCTCTGAAGGTGAGCATGTGTTCAAAATAAAAACCCATCATGATTAAGGCCATGAGGCTGGCTGGTCACGTGTTTCGGCCACCTCTGAAGGTGGGCATGTGTTAAAGGTTAAGCATATGAACTTTGATAAAATTATGGTTCACATCTTAAAGGTGGATTAGGCTGATAAAAAGCAAGTGCACAAACACAAGTGTGGATGTGGAAAATGTGTTGATTATACCTTAAGGCTTGTCTTGATCATCTAATCGAGGAGTTATGCAAAATCACCAAATCCCATTACGTAAATAAATGCAAAAATGCAAAATCAAGAATGGATCAAACGAAATATTCTCATTTCATAAAGTTACAAAAGTTCATCAAAGTACATATTTCATTACAATCAAAAAACAAAAAGCTAATCTACAGAGGAGGAGCAGCGACAGAGTCGACATTGCTAGAGGAAGCATGCGGCTCGAGCGGTTGACTGGTCCCACAGGTTGAATCGTAGGCCTCATTAAGTGAATGTTGTCATATAGATTCAGCCAGTGCGAGCAACATGGGAGCTGGAGAGGTCACGCCATCAAGCAGAGCATATGTCTTCTTCTAGGTCTCTGATCGAGCCAAGGTTCTCTCGAGCATCCCCGACCACCACTCGTGCTCGAGTGGTAAGTTAGGATCACCGTGGAAGCTGGAGGGCACCTTGGGTAAAGCGTCCCAGATAGCTCTCGGGTCAAGCTGCTCAAAATCATCGTCAGCGATCTGTCTGCCCGCCTTCTGCAGGGCAAACTGGAAACAGTCTACCCCGAAGTCTTGGACCTCCTTCAAAAATTGTGGTGACTGCATAAAGTCAGCCACCACTTATGCGTGGTACTCTCGAAGGAAGAGTTGCCTTGTTGTAGTAGCCCATATCATTTGCCTAGCCCGAAGAGCAGCGACACCAGCGTAGCGTTTCCGTTGGTGGGCGTGGGCAACCCTCTCCTTGGCCAGGGTGGCCTCCAACTCAGCTCGAGCAGCCTCTGCTTGTGCCCGAGCAGCCTGCTCCTGCTCGAGCGCCATCTTCTTTTCTTTTAAGGTGGCATCCTTCTCCACCACGGCCACCTCCTTCACTGTGAGGACGCCATCCTTCTCCGCAAGAGCTTTATCCTTTTTAACGAGCTCTCCATCAAGGGAGGCAATCTTGGCTTGGTGAGAGCCGATAACGTCCTGCAGTTTTTTGATGGACTTCCCATGTCTATCTCGAGCATCCTTGGCCAAAGAAAGAAATTTAACCAAGCCATATAATTAAAGGGAACATAACAGTTCAACACATATAGCGAGGAAACACAATAAAAAAGATTGGAGAAAATATAGGACGAGGAGTACCTAAGCAAGCCATTGAACAAGCTGGTCGCCAAGTTCTGGTAGAGTGGCGACGTTGCCTTTGCGGTCGTCTTTGTGGAGTGCGCCCTCGAGGCGATCAACTATCTCATTCACTGGGGCCACGAGCAGAGAAGAGGAACTCGGGGCCAAGGCGTCAGTAGTTTGGCGGGTGCGTGGGCGTTTCCAAAGCCCCTCCAATTGATCGGTGCGGGGATGTTTCCCCAGAGCCACGTCACGCCCCGGACCATCTTGGCCACCAAACTCGACCACGGTCTTGGTCGAGCCACTAGAAGGGTTCTTGAAGAAGGAGTTGTCGGAAGGTGATTTGGTCTGGGTGTTGGTTTTGGAAGAGGTATTGGACTGGGAAGATTTGTCCTTGGTATTGGAAGTGGTGGTTTGGTTGCTGGTTTTTTGGGAGGAGGTTTGGTCGGTGCTGTTTTTTGAGGTGGTCGAAGTTTTGGTTCCTTCTTTTTTAGGTAGTGGTCGAGCAGTAGTTTTAGAAGGAGGTGGTGGAGCTTGCCACTCTTGTTGACGCTTTTGGGGTTGTGGTTGTTGTTGTTGTTGTTGTTGTTGTTGTTGTTCTGGTTGTTGTTGTTTTGGTAGCGGCTATGGTTGCTGTTGTGGTTGTTGTGGCGGTGGCTGTGGTTGTTCTTGTTGCTGTGATTGGTGTTGTTGCTGTGATTGGGACCGAGAAGAGGTGGTCGAATCATCGACCTAATCGGCTTGATTCCCAGCCAATCCAGAGGTGGACCCAGGGCTGGATTTTTTCTTCAGAGACGTCTTCCTCGGGGGAATGTTGAAACTGGGCACCTCTGCAAGAAAATAACAGTAACATTAACGTCAACATCGACAAGACACACTTGAACGAGAAACAAAGAAACATGTGAAAACTCGAGAAAACCGGTCGAAGATTACCTGGATTATCCTTAATCCTAATCGGATCAAGGACTTTGTCGACGGGAGGAGAGAAGGCCTTGTGGGTGAACAAGCCACAACAGTGGAGCAGGCTGTCATCTTTAAGAAGAATGACCGACACAACGGGTTTGGAAATCCAAACATGGATCTGTTGGTCGAAAAGAGGGTTAGGAGATGGGTTCGAAATCTCACGAGGAAGTTCCTTCAGCCAAGGAGAAGGTGCCCAAGGAAAAGGAGTATCTGGCTCGACAAAGGAAAAAGTATCTGCCCACTTGGGGATGTTAGAAGGGATGTCAGAGATGAAATGGGCGTTGTTGCGACTTTTCAAATAAAAGCCACGTGCCTGTTTGGAGGGGGCGTAGCAGTAATGGAACAAAGGCTAGGTCGAATTGACCTAGACGGAAATGGCACATAATAATGAAGGTGGTCATGAAGCGGATAGCGTTAGGAGGAAGTTGGTTTAAGGGAAGCCCGAACCACTCGCAGATTTGGAGCAAGTTGGGGCTTAGGGAAAAACGGATGTCGAGGTCGAATTAGATTTTGAAGAAGGTGTAGCAATCAAAAGGGGATTATCGTAGGTGTCGAAAGAAGAGAGACAATAGAACGCCCAGCCAGAAGGCTTTAGCCACCCAATTGAGTAGGAAGCAGAGGAGGGAGATTTAGAGGTGGTCTTGGTTGAGGACTTGGGCGCACTAGGCTATGAAGAAGAAGGAACGATCGAGGATTTGGGTGCATCAGACTGTGAGGAAGGAGGAATGGTCGAAGATTCTAGGGGAGCAGTATGAGAAGAAGAAAGAATGGTCGAAGAGTTAGGTGCGTCAACCTTCACGGAAGAAGGAGTAGGAGTAGCCGACTGGAGGTTAGTAAATCGAGAGGAGAGGGGAATGGTATCAAGATTGTCCTAGTCTTCCGCTGGCACATCTTGCGAGCCAAAGACAGGTCGACGACGGCGGAGGAGAATATTATCCATAGAGTCCCCGGAGTTAGAGGCAGAGGCAGGAGCAAAAGTAGGGGTGAAAACAAGGGTAGGAACAGTATCGCCGGGGCATAGAATGGAGAGAGGAACAGCGTCAGGGATATAAGGAACTTTCTGAACTGAATCAGAGGAGGGCAGTGGTCGAGGCGGAAGATGGAGAACTCAAGTCAGCACTGGAGTGATGGTTGTTTTCACTAGAGGTTGTGGAGTCTGAAAAAATAAGAGCAAAGGAGCAATATCAAAAAGAGAGTTTCCGCGAAGAGAAAAGGGAGAAAAGAAAGAGACTTTCAAAGGCTAGGGTTACCAGAGAAGGCGATTTCAAAAAATTGAAAGGAAGAAGAGCAGGAATTTCGAAAAAATTTCAGAGGAAAAACAAAATTCATAAAGTTCAACAAGCAAACCAAAGCAACCAATGTACAAATTCAAGGCAAAACGCACAAATTTAGAATATTCAACAGACAAAGTCAAGATACCCAATGTGAAAAATTCAGAAGCATGTAAATCTGAAACACAGGAAGCACGAATTCAAGGGAAGAACAACTTACTCATAGTCGCAGTTGGGAGAATTGAAGGAGCCTTGAGAATGCAAGAGAAATCGTCGAAAGTAAAAAGCTAGGGTTTTGCAGAAGAATTGAGGAGCGCAAGAGAGTTCAGAAAATGCGAAGGTGGAAAAATTGGAAAAATGGGCTAAGTGTTGAATTTATATCTAGACGATTTGAAGAGTTGGAGGATGAGGACCGTTGGATTAGAGCGAAATATCACGATTGAGAGCACTCAATAGACACAGGATTCGAAAGGGGCACATTATGCGAGGAGGTGCAATAATTAAAGCGCCTGTTAGTCGTGACAGGTACGACAAGTGGCAGGTGTGCAGGCGCGGCGGAGAGGACGCGTGGCAGGCAACTCTGTTTCTGGCGGTTAAAGGGAAAATAATTGAAAAAATAGCTGGAAACTCATCAGATGGTCAATATCTGATACAATATCACCCAGGAGGAAGGCGGGCACAAATTCACTCTTAGGTCGAGTCATTCAGACTCGACCAGAGTGGGGGGCACTAGATGATATAGGATATTATACCCACAAGGGTAAACCGGTCTGCCGAACCGGTCGAAGGGGTTGTACCGTGAGGAAGCCGAACCAATCTAGCGGTAATCGAGCAAGATGACGATGGTCAAGCACCTTGAAGGTAAGACCGGGCAAATTCTAGGACAGACAGTGTATCTCAAGTAGCAGAAAGATCGAGCAGTCGAGCAGTCGAATCGACCTCAATAGATCGACCACCTTACGGGTTGGCAGTATTCAGGAGATCGACCTAGTCACGGGCGCGTGTAAGAGCCTCTAACCGAATTTCAGGGGAATATTCAGAGGAATAATCATCCCATGTGCAGAGGACATGTGGAAAGAATGCATTGGTTGACAGCGACAACAACCTCTGACAACTCCCAACACCATCTCTGACGTACGCGAGGCGTGTCAGAGTACAGACGGGCAGCTGGGGCAGCCAGCTCACCAAGTTCGGCCAGCCCTTAGGTTAGCTATCTCACCCCTATATAAAGAGGGGTGAGTCTTTCTTCCTTAACACAATTTCCATACTCACTATACTGAAACATATACACATACTTACTTAAGATCGGAGGCTCTTCACAGGAGAACCCCTCGGTGTGAGAGTTGTTTGTAGGTTCCCGGCGTTCCACCGGCGAGGATGAGAGATGATCTATTCCAAACTGGCTAGGACGCTCATACTTGTATTAGAGCCGAAGGCCGGGACAGGCTGTTCGGAGGGGCTCGACAACTTCGTTTGGCTCGCTGACAGAACACGAAGAGCGAAAGGCTGCAGCGGTTCACTTATGTGCGCGGGCTGCTATCCTGCTTGGGGAAGGACGGTTGTTTTTCTTGCGAGAATAAGAGATGGACAATGATGGTGGTCTGTTCACGATAACTCAAGACGGTCCAAACGGATCGTGGTGATGATGGAGATGATCGACGATGGCCTGCTGCACTCAATGGTGATGATGGTGGAGGAACAATGGAGGATTGATGGCGCTGTGCGGTGTACGGAGAGGGAGAGTGATGATGTTGTCCGGTGAATGACGAGGTGATGGTGGTTGGGCGAGAAAAAATCACGAGCTGTGATTTTTTTTTTATGATCGACGAGCACGTTTGAGAGAACAGAAAAAAATAAAGCTGCTAATGGTTTGGGAGCAGATTGCTGCTGAGGTTTAATGTCGTGAGGGAGTGCTACTCTTGTTATAATACCCCTAGGGCTACCTCACATGCCAAACTCGGCAGCCAAGCAAGAAGAGACAAGTCGGGCATCTCATGGGTGGGGCACGGGCTCGCGGCTCGGTTAAACACTTAAAAACAATTAACGAGTCTTGGCTCGATCACACGGTTCTGAAATTAAACAAATAAATATATTTATACACACAAATAAAATATAATAATTAATATATACATACACATTAATTTCATTTAATATTAATAAGCATTTAGACACATAATAATAATACTAATAATAATAATAATTAGATATTTAGGCAATTAAACAATTAAAAGCAATTTAGGCATAAAATAATATCAATAATAGTAATAATAATAATAATGCAAAATTAAATAAGATAAATAATCTAAAATAAATCATAAACGAAAGGGGCATTACAGTCTACCCACCTTACAAAGATTCCATCCTCGGAATTCGAAAATAAAAATTTAGAAAGCAATAAAATACAAAGGGAAACTCAAAACATAAAGTTTGGTTAACGCCTCCTAATATCGTCCTCCTTCTCCCAAGTCGCCTCGGACTCATCATGTCGGCTCCAATGCACCTTCACCAAACTCACTGCCCGGTTTCTCGGTTGATGGATCTTCCGGTCCAAAATGGCTGCCGGTACCTCCTCATAGGTAAGGTCTCGCTCAACCTGCAGCTCGCCGAAGTCCACCACATGGTCAGGATCATGCACATATCTCCAGAACATTGAAACATGAAACACATCGTGCACTCCCGACAAGTCCGGTGGTAAAGCCAGCCGATACGCCAAGTCCCCGACTCGAGCAAGGATCTCAAATGGCCCTATATAGCGAGGTCTAAGTTTCCCATTCTTCCCGAAGTGAATCACACCTCTCATGGGTGAAACCTTCAGGATGACATGATCACCGACCGCATACACATGCTCTTACCTCTTCTGGTCGGCATAGACCTTCTACCTCTCCTGGGTAGCCCTGATGGTCTTCCGGATTTCCTCGACTGTCGCTGCAGTACTACGAATAAACTCTAGACCCATGATCTTCCTCTCTCCGCCTCATCCCAATATAACGGAGTCCGGACCTTTCGTCCGTACAGAGCCTCATACGGGGCCATCTTGATCGAAGAGTGGTAGCTATTGTTGTAGGCCAGCTCGACTAGCGGAAGGGCATACTCCCAAGTCAAGCTCCGGTCCAAGACCACAGCCCTCAATATATCCTCCAAGTACTGGATCGTCTACTCCGAGTGACCATCCATCTCGGGGTGAAAGGTTGTACTGAACTCCAACCTCGTCCCCATGGCTCGGTGCAACGTCCTCCAGAACTGGCCCATGAACTTAGGGTCTCGATCAGAAACAATCTCCACGGGCACCCCATGAAGTTTAACAATATCCTTGAAGAACAATTCGGCATAATCACTCGCCTTCATGGTCGTTCGAACTTGCATAAAGTGGGCAGACTTTGTTAGTCGATCCACGATCACCCAAGTAGAATCATGCCCGGACCTCGATCTAGGCAAACCCACCAGGAAGTCCATGGTGATGCACTCCCACTTCCACATGGGAACCTCAAGGAGCTTCAACAACCCTCTCGGTTTCTGGTGCTCAGCCTTCACTTGCTGACACACCAGGCACCCATCCACAAACCTCGCTACCTGCCTCTTCATGCCTCGCCACCAGAAGAACTTCCTCAAGTCCTGATACATTTTTATTCTCCCAGGATAGACGGTGTACGGGGCACTATTGGCCTCACTCAGAATCTCCTTTCGCAGTTCCCACACCTTCGGAACACAAAGTCTGCCCTCGAAGACCAAGGCTCCATCGGATGCGACTGCGAATCCTCTAATATGGCTACTAAACGCCAAATCCTTCACTCGGCACAGAAAACGGTTATTCGGCTGCTCGACGACTATTCTCTCCTGAAGAGTTGGTCCCACGACCAAAGTGGTCAACATACCACTGTCCATCGAAGTCGACTCCACTGCCTCTAGCTGTAGCTGCTCGATCTCCTGAACTAGGACATCATGCACAGTTAGTAGGTAAGACAGTTGGCCATGACTCTTCTGACTCAACGCATCGGCAACCACGTTAGCTTTCCCAGAATGGTAGCTAATCGTGCAATCATAGTCCTTGACCAGCTCCAACCACCTACGCTGCTGCATATTCAGCTCCTTCTGAGTAAAAGTGTACTTTAGGCTCTTGTGGTCGGTAAATATCTCACACTTGCCTCCATAGAGGTAGTGGCGCCAAATCTTCAAGGCGTGGACGACTGCAGCTAACTCGAGATCATGAGTGGGGTAGTTCTGCTTGTAAGGCTTTAGCTGCCTCGAAGCATAGGCAACAACTCTTCCCTGCTGCATGAGAACACAACCCAAGCCCTTCTTCGAAGCATC
>CACSLK010009714.1:1507543-1520042 GCA_902706635.1 Striga hermonthica
TCAGTGAACCAATATGTCTCACAGTGCAGTAGGTGAAATTAGTAACACGTCGACTAGAACCAATAAGAAGAAAGGTCCTTCAATAAATGAATCATTACATTAATTTGGCATTTAGTATTTGGGATTTTAGTATTAGTAGAATTCAAAGGTGGATAGCCATTGAACTCATGGGTTCTTTGAGAATGGATGAAACTATCAGACCTACGAATTATACTTGGTAGCTAAAATCACAAAAATGACCTTTTGAAGGTCGAGGGTTAGAAGCCAAATAAATGTTATGGTTGGTTCATCCAATTTGTAAAGTTCTATGATTTTAGGACGATAGGTAGTTTTGAATATTTTTCTTCGGAGAAATTTGTTCAAAAAAGGGTACATTAAGTGACATTCCATAAGTTTGAGTACATCGAAAGAGTGCAATGGCAGTTATGGAAAGATGTCGAGTTTAATGTATCAGTGGCATTACGATTGAAATTGTAGTGACTAATACCTTTTGGAAAATCATAGAAATACTTATTGGATGTTGAGATTCGATCTCAATGTGTTTCACCTGGTTCATTGGAACAGGACGATGCAACAGAATGAAGGAAAATGTCTCTCTAGAAGATTGGTTATGTCAATGATGAGTTATTCAGAATTTCGCTTTTTCGTATTGGAGTTGTGCAAATAGCAGGATAAGTTCTGAACATGATCCTATCTAAGTTTAGTAGTCATTACTCTGAATGAATTGTTGCCAAGACTTAGGCCTTGACAGGAACATATTCAAATTCAGAGCATTTCAGCACACGGGCTGGAAAGTTGATACTAATAGGATTGGAAAAGATGTTCGAAAATTAGGCTATTTGTGGGATACTTCATGGTAACGAGAAATGAGTGGATTATTATAGTACTAAAAGTCAGAATATGTTCGTTAGCGCGAATGTCTGATTTTTAGAGGAATACTAAGTAATAAATCACTATGTTCATTTGTAGAATTGTTTTAAGGAAAGATAAAGGTAAAAGTTCAACTTTGTTACCAAGTTTACAAATGTGATAGCACAAGGAAAAACTGCAACACGTATTTTGTGCTATACACCTTTGCAGAGGGAACCTCGTTGTAGTGGGAGGGTTGCAAGACAACTCCATTCGTGATAATAAGAGAGTCGTTGGACTCAGTCTGTATTAATCACAAGTTCATGGAATTCATGTTTTGAGAAAGTCTCGGACTTAGTCTCTAGTAAACTTGAATCGATCCCTAGTAATACAATGAGGGGATCCAAGACAAGGATGCATAAACTTAGCAAAGTTTTAATGATTTTTGAATTAGGGTCATGGACTCTTATCAGATCTGGGTTCTTATAGAATTACCAAGTAGCAAACTTGCTATTGGACGAAATCTATAAGTGAAGACTTTAGTACAAGGCTTGTTGTGAAATAGCAGACTCAGAAAGAAAGGGTTCTATTATGAGTTAGTTTTTCACCAGTAGCGTGTTTAAGTCTGTACATAGAAAGGCTTGTTGTGAAATGGTGAACTCAGAAAGAACGAGATCTATTATGAGTTAATTATTTCACTGGTTGCCGAATTCAAAGCTGATGCCATTCATATGAGTTATGAGTTAGGCAAAGTGGATGGCAAGACATTTTCCTTAACCGGAAGTCTTGTAGGAATATCCACAGAGTAGCACCCAGAAATGTTCATTGGGAAAGAGCTAAAAAGCATTTTGTCAGTATGCTGACAAAGTCCATTTAAAGGACCGGTGGGCCGATCATTTGGTTGATAAGTTCAAATCGTGGATTTGATTATTCACCAAATGAGCATTGTGTGTGGTGCAATGGAAGCGTGGTGGTATTTTTGTACTATGTGTAGACAACATCTTGATCACTGGAGACAATGTGAAAATGTTGACAAATGCAAGGGTATGATTATCCAAGTGGTGGTACATGAAAGATTCGGAATCAACAGATATTCTTGAGATTGAGGATCACAAGAAAAATATGTTGCGATTATCCCAATTTTCATGTCCAAACTATTGTAAGGCTCATTCTATTTTTGCATGATATCTGGCAGTCCTTATGCATGGCAATAGGAAGCCTAGTATATGCAATAAATGAGGCCTGATATTTATTATTGAGAGTTTAGTTGGTAAATATCGAAGTAATCCTTGATGGGAGCAATGGTTCATGGTAGGACATAAGATCAAGCGCCGTAAAAGGGCTAAGGATAATATATAAGGTTACCAGATGAACCATAAGCAACCTTTGGATTACAAAGGATTCTGATTTCTAATCAGACATGAACAACAAGTAAAAACCACCTTATGGTTTGTGTTCACTTGTGGGAACCAAGCAGATTAGAGGAATGTCAAGCGGTGATGCGTTGACGGATTCCACTATGAACTCAGTACGTCCCTTCCCAAATGGCGAGCGACGTAGAGATTGGATTCGCCATTGAACTAAAAATGTGAAACCTCGTCTGGCCAAGTCAAGTCACAATTTGATTATGATGACAGTTGGTGCAGTTACAGACATAGAGGAATCACTAGTTCATAAAGCAAGTGACACATAGAGCAAGTACGCCCGTTGCAAAGGACTGCGATAGGGTGGATGTTTGTCACCTAGTTACATCGGTAGACAACCAGGTAAATCCTTTTAGGATTGGCTTTCCAGCGAAAGCGGATGATGGCCATGTTAAAGGATTGGAAGTCGGATGTATGGCAGAAAGGACAACAGTTCTTTGAGAATTGAGATTGAAAGAGAATTGTGGTTAGCAATAGCCATGAGCTTATTTCGCTTAAGTGGGAGATTGTTAGAGGTATGCTGTAAAAGCTCCAATTTGCAGATTCTATCAATTCCATTTTGATCTGGCCATCATGTTTCGGTCAAAGTACATATGCTTGCAGTTTATTTATTTATGCAATCATACTCCTTGTCTTACATTGAGATGGTGTGGTTCGAAGTGTTTCGAACAGAAAAATCACCTATCAGTTCCTTGTAAGACTAAACTATTCGTTCACAGTCTAGACAGACAGTGAGACCCCTCTTGGAGAAAGACTGTAGTGTATTCTTGATTCAGTTGGTCTTTGACTGGAGAATTACACTAGCACTTATGATAGGTGTTGAACAGTACCACGGAAGGATAAGATTTTGAGACTCACTGACCGTTGTTGTAATCTAGACCTTCAGTAATTGATGCGTACTCTTAAGCTGTAAGATAATATAAAATGGGCATATGTATTCATTACTTATTTATTTGATTTATCAAGGGTGATTCCTATTTTGCTAGGATGACATACTCGGTATTTTGGTAAATAAGTGTGTTTATATGATGTGCCGTTATAAATTATTTACGGTCACTGTGTCCCAGTGCGCTGGGTTGATGACGTCCCCGAAATGAGCTCAGGAATGAATATTATGTCAAGCCCTGCAGGCGGATGTGTTATCCGGCATAATGATTAAGGATCTGAGTGGTACTAGTTTCGGAAATGAATAAGAAGTTGATTAATTATTTTGTCAGTAATTTAATTAATCAACGGACGTTATATCTTATACATGGGGAGATAAATCGATCAATTGGATTAATATATTTAATCAGGGGAAACGAATTAATTGTAATTCAGAGATAAATGGGGAGATCAATAATATTACTCTAGTGGAATGTTTTATGATTTAATTCCAAGATTAGGAATTAGGAATTAATTATATTCCATAATTCCCTAAGGATTGGAATATTCCTTCTAGAATATTACCTAGGGTTATGTAACGCCCCACTTTTATTTGCCAAAATTCAGAATAAATTTTTCAAAATTTATTTCAAAACACATGGTGCCGCTACTCATTTTCAAACATTTTCCAACAATATCATAAATCATACTCCCGTACGGGTTCAATCATCATATCAACACCCAACCATAAATAACAGTAACTCCCAACACTGGGTTTCTCAAATCAATAATACCAGGGAGTACACTCCCTATCAAAATTCGGTACTCAATCATAATTCATAAATGCATAAACTATACTAAGCAATTTCACAGTGGAAATAAATCATGAGATGACCACCACTCGCCTCCCTCCGTCGTGCTCGCCATTACTGACCTGCATCCATGAAGAGCAGGTGGGGATGAGCACAAAAGGAATCCGTTGCTCACCACTATGCACGTAAATAACAACATAATATAACAAGGGTATGGTCACAGCATGATCATAAATCCATTCATCATGTCACATCTCCAATCAACACATCAATAAATCTAACTCATTTGCACATCTATCATTAGCCATTGAAGGACATACAGCTCTCAACAATGGGAGTGCATACCGAAGGACATACAGCTCTCAACGGTATAGCCTTTCATTAGGACTTAGGGAGATTGCCTCACAAGGCACCGTCGAAGGACATACAACTCACATCGACGGGAACAACCGTTCGAAGGACATACAGCTCACATCGAAGGTTACACCAATTTACAAGCATGCATTAATCATACCAACCCAACAACAAATAAGTTATTTACGGCATAGCAAATTTTCAAATAAAACCCACCTGGATAATCTGGTTCTGATAAGACGAGTCGTCACTCATGTGGAAACTCGAGGCTCGACTCCACAAAATCTACATCAAGGTAGGCGATACTCGGATCAATTTCTTATTCTGACTCGGTAAACTAAATTTACCAATTTAAGAATGATCTAGTTTAAGGTTTACGACTTATAAAATCTTCCTTCTATTCTTAAATGTTGGAACTCTCGACTCGGACTTTTTTTTTTAATAAAATAAAAATAAAAATAAAAATAAAGGAAAGAAAGGTCTCGAAAACACTCTTTAAAATCTAAAATTTAGCCCTGACTTAATCCACAAAATTCCCATTTTTGCGAAATATCCTCAAGACCAAAGAACACTAAATTCAATCACAACTTAAAGCATTCAAATCTTAGCTCTCAGGTATTTAAAGCATGCAAGATCAGAGGTTAAATAGCAGCACTAAGACATCAATTCTCAAAAATATAAATACTCAACTCATATGCGATTTAACTTGTTATTACAAACAAGTCTTAACTCTTTTCACATCGATTTTCAAGGTATAGAATAATTTTTATAAAAGCTAATTTTTCCAAATTTAATTCTAAGATAATGGATTACCAAATTAAATCACATCCCATGGCACATAAAATCTCCACTTCCAGCACAAGACTCAACATATCAAGGGCTATATTATTTCACATAAATTCCACTTTTCAAATTTTTCTCTACGGAATTATTAACTCAACATTCTCAAAATTCTCAAAGGTTTGATCTCAGCAAATCACAGCATTAGGATATCCGATTTTTTTTTCCAACATATAAATGGGCTAAAGTATATATAATAAAAGAAAAAATCAAATTATCTAAAAATTAAATCAAAGGCACTTGAACCCAAAATTTATCACAGAATAGGCACATAAGAACACATAACTTTCAGCCTTTTAAGCAATATAACAGAAGCTTATTACTCGGCAATTACAGCACATAATCTCATTTTCTGAAATAAGAAAGAAAATATAAAAAGCTTAGGCGATTGAATCTGATTTTATTGTAACACAAAGTCTAAGGCTTCGACACCAATAACCCGGCATATAGAGCATTAAAAATCTCCTAATTTCAGAGGCTAACTGATATCCCAAATCGAGATTTCACATCCATAATATAACATCAAGTCTTATGAAACCTCTTCAAATTCAAGACATGTATACGTGAACCTTCACCCAATCTATTCCTTAAAAAAAATACTTGAAATAATAGA
Organism: Striga hermonthica; assembly: GCA_902706635.1. Lineage (NCBI taxonomy): Eukaryota > Viridiplantae > Streptophyta > Magnoliopsida > Lamiales > Orobanchaceae > Striga > Striga hermonthica. The sequence goes on from CACSLK010009714.1 coordinate 1,513,300, forward strand.
GGAAGTTAAGACATTGCTCACCGAACACCAAACGAATCTACGAGCTATCAGAAAGCGGGTCGGACGAACGGGATGAACGGCTATACGTGTGCTCCGATGGAACTTGACGGCTACGTTTGGCACTCCAACGGAACTTGACGGGACTCGACGACAGTATGGCACTCTGACGGAATTCGATGGGACCCGACGGCTGGAAACTCACGAGCAAAGGTTGGAGGTCTCGCCGAAAAGCGCAGGGAGAAAAATTTTTCGATGAATAATAAATCTTCTTGGGTCGGATATAAGAAGGCGTGAGGAGTAATTGTGAAATGAAGAATTCGCTCAAATTCCACAGAAAATCGGATGGTTAAAGGAAATATGGGTTTGAGGTTGCTAAAAAAATGGGTCATGGAAATTATCATAATTTAATTGCCTTATCTATAGTATCAATGTGCTGATTTCACGGGATAGGAAAAACGTGTGGAGGGGCTGGTGAGACTTACCAAATTAAATTCACCATTAAATTGAATATCAAATGATAAATGTACCACAATATCATGAAGGTATAAATTTCAAAGAGTCGAGCTTTTGCACATAAGAGAGAGGCCGGTTTTTGGTTTAAGTGGACTACAATTGCAATAATGTGGGCCTTAATAGAATACTAGAAGCTCGGGTCAATATGGTTCAAAAACGAGGTGGAACGGTTAAGAATTGGTTACGCGATTAAACCAAAAATTCAAACGGCGATTGATAAAATAAATAATAGAAATTATATATAATATATATATATACACACAATTAATATTTACATGCTAATAAGCAAATAATCATTTTAGACATTAAATAATAATAATAATAATAATAATAATAATAATAATAATTATAATAATAATAATAATAATAATAATAATAATAATAATAATAATAATAATAATAGACAATTAAACATTTAGACAGTTAATCACAACAATAACAATAATAAACACAATATATATATGTAATAATAATAATCATCATTTAAACAAATCATGGAAATTAGGCAAATAAATCTCAAGTATGATAATAATAATACAATAATAATTAATTCCAAATAATTTATAAACAAAAGGGGCATTACAGTCTACCCACCTTAAAAGGAATTCCGTCCTCGGAATTTGAAAATTGACAACTAGAAAGAATCTGAATACAACGGGGAATATCGAACGTGAAGTTCAGGTACTCCCTCCGAATCTCGGTCTCTCTCCTTTCCAAGTCGTCTCACCCTCGAGTTCACTTCAACCACAGGACTTTGAGGAATACCCCTTCCGGCCTTTCCCTGATGAACACTCTGGTCTAATAGGTCGCCGGTACCTTCATACAGGTAGGGTTCTGCCTATCACGCAGTCCGTCGCAATCTACACGTACCTCGAGGTCACGCATGCGTTCCTCCGTCAGGAAGTATATAACGTGTCATGCATCCCCGCATGCTCCAGTGGCAGAGTCAACCATCATGCTAAGTCATTGACTTGGTCTAGAGTCATCATGGAACAAAAATAACCTGGTCGTAGCCTCTTTTCTTACCACGAAGCTCCTCACTTCACGTGGTACAATAATGCAATTTAACACAACAACTTCTTGAGGTAACACCTCCCAAGTTGCCTAACTCCATTAGTCCTTCAAGGAAGACTTAGGTCAATACAATACACGTGAAAAATTCCCGAAATCGATACGCATTTACACGCTAGAGACTTGGCAGTTGTGGCATGAACGGCTGGCCTGACATGCGGCAACGCGGCATGCTACATGCGGCACACTACGCACGGCACTTCCTACAACTCGAGATGCATCACCGAGCGTGGCACGCATGTGCGCGGCACCAACATGCAGTACACCTACACCACCCACATCCAGTAGCTACGGTTCATCCTTCATCGGCTGTTATGTCTCCCCGTGTTGATACGTATTCGAAGATCGGAAATCCCCTAGTGCTTTGCAACCCTAATCCCAAAATTCAAGAACTCTGGTTTCGCTATCAGGGTACTTAAACTTCGTCATGATTCAAGTGGCTGGGAACTCACCATGTTTCTCACAACTCCTTGGCTACTCTCATCAAAGACTCCTTCTTAACAATCATAGAACTGGCCTGGACCTCCTTGCGATCCTCCGGCATGACGCTCAATTCGCTCACAAAATGATGATTAATTTACGCCTATCTCTAGGCCCAGATATTCTCAAAAGTTGTAACGTGATCGACTTAAAAGATGTCATAAAACAAAAATCATAAATTTACGGGAACAGGTAGGGATCGACAGAAAATTAAGACTTTTAACCCCATCACAAATCTCATTCCATGCAAGAAAAGAAAAGACAAGAGAAATTTCTAAATCACGGAACTTGAATAACAAGGAGGAGTCTCCAAACAAATTCAAACTTGTCTAACAAGACAAAGAGAATTAAACAAGTCTGCCAAAAAGTACGAGAAATGCAATTCCAACCAAAAAGAGGAACAATTAATCATCTCAAATCTGACATTCGATCAACTGCTTAGCCTTGATTATGCTCGGCTTCATACTGGGCCATCGTGTATACCCTTGCTCGACCTCCTTCGCCAAACCTCGGTTGGGCCTGCTGATGCTGCGGTTGAAATGGTGGGGGCTGCTGCGCATTCTGCTGTGGGGGCGGTGGGGAAAGCTGCTGCTGATGAGGGTAAGGCGGTTGCTGCTGATAAGGTCCCTGTTGCTGCCTCCTCGGCTCGGGACACATATGGGCAAAGTGACTGATGCGTTGACAGTTGTAGCAGGTTTTTTTAGCAGCTCGACACTCTCTGTTATGGTTCTTTCCGCAGTTAGGACACGCTAGAATAGGGTCGTGGGTGGCGGGGCGGTCATCACGTCTGTCTGAGCCTCCACGCTTTCCCTTCCGGTCATCTTTGTGGGAATCAGCCTTTCTCTTGCCCGAACTAGAGCCGAGCGGCGTGGAGGAGATGGGCTGAGCATACTGAGCAACGGTCTGAGAAGGCTGGGAGGCATGATAATATGAAGGGACTGGGGCTATCGGAATGAGACAGCTCTCTACCTCCTGAGCCCGACTAACAGTGTCGGCGAAAGACATCAGTCCGTGACTTCCCACTAGTTCACGGATCCTATGGTTGAGCCCCTTGAGAAACTTGCGGGCCTTCTTGGCATCGGTATTCACTGAGTCGCCCGCAAAAAGGCACATCCGAGTGAAGGTGCGGATATACTCATCCACTGTGGAGTTGCCCTGCTGCAAGTGGTAAAACTCATGCTCCATTCTGTCCCAAAAGTTCTGGGGAAGAAACTTGCTACGCACCATCATCTTCATTTTCTCCCAAGTGAGTGCATGAAGCTCTGCATCCGGCCTCCGAGCCCAGTGGTCAATCCACCAGTCGGAAGCGTCCTCCTTCATCTGATAAGCTGCAAAGGACACTCGTTGACGATCAGGGAGGGGAAGCACAGCAAAGATTTTATCCAGTTCTTTGATCCACTCCAGCACCGCTGTGGGGTTCTCAGTCCCCGCGAAAGTTGGTGCATTCATCCTCTGAAACTGGATGATAAGCTGAGTAAGATCCATGGCCGGAGGGGCATGGTGCTGACGGGGCAGAGAAGGTTGCGGGGATGCCTGATGGTTACGGTTGTTACGGGTATTCATAGCTCTACATTGCATACGCCGAACAAAGTTTAGCACAAACAAAAAAAATCATAATTACAAGAGTCTAGAGTTCAACACTAGAGTTCCAAATTTAAAACATAGGTGGATAACTCCTAAACCCCGATTTCATATCATAAATCAACAATGCATAACAATCTCAAAATCATTTAGGTACTCATACCTGAACTGGCGCGGCACGACGAGAGCGAGTGGTCATAACTTACGGTCAAACACATAATCACATAATTCACATTAATCAGTCTACAGAAACGCAGACTGGCTTTGATACCAAACTGTAACGCCCCACTTTTATTTGCCAAAATCAGAATAAATTTTTCAAAATTTATTTCAAAACACATGGTGGCGCTACTCATTTTCAAACATTTTCCAACAATATCATAAATCATACTCCCGTACGGGTTCAATCATCATATCAACACCCAACCAGGTTCATAAATAACAGTAACTCCCAACACTGGGTTTCTCAAATCAATAATACCAGGGAGTACACTCCCTATCAAAATCCGGTACTCAATCATAATTCATAAATGCATAAAATATACTAAGCAATTTAACAGTGGAAATAAATCATGAGATGACCACCACTCGCCTCCCTCCGTCGTGCTCGCCATTACTGACCTGCATCCATGAAGAGCAGGTGGGGATGAGCACAAAAGGAATCCGTAGTGCTCACCACTATGCACGTAAATAACAACATAATATAACAAGGGTATGGTCACAACATGATCATAAATCCATTCATCATGTCACATCTCCAATCAACACATCAATAAATCTCACTCATGTGCACATCTATCATTTGCCATTGAAGGACATACATTTCTCAACAATGGGAGTGCATACCGAAGGACATACAGCTCTCAACGGTATGACCTTTCATTAGGACTTAGGGAGATTGCCTCACAAGGCACCGTCGAAGGACATACAACTCACATTGACGGGGATAACCGTTCGAAGGACTTACAGCTCACATCGAAGGTTACGCCAATTTACAAGCATGCATTAATCATACCAACCCAACAACAAATAAGTTATTTACGGCATAGCAAATTTTCAAATAAAACCCACCTGGATAATCTGGTTCTGATACGATGAGTCGTCACTCATGTGGAAACTCGAGGCTCGACTCCACAAAATCTACATAAAGGTAGGCGATACTCGGATCAATTTCTTATTCTGACTCGGTAAACTAAATTTACCAATTTAAGAATGATCTAGTTTAAGGTTTACGACTTATAAAATCTTCCTTCTATTCTTAGATGTTGGAACTCTCACTCGGATTTTTTTTTAATAAAATAAAAATAAAAATAAAAATAAAGGAAAGAAAGTTCTCGGAAACACTCTTTAAAATCTAAAATTTAGCCCTGACTTAATCCACAAAATTCCCATTTTTGCGTAATATCCTCAAGGCCAAAGAACACTAAATTCAATCACAACTTAAAGCATTCAAATCTTAGCTCTCATGTATTTAAAGCATGCAAGATCAGAGGTTAAATAGCAGCACTAAGACATCAATTCCCAAAATATAAATACTCAACTCATATGCGATTTAACTTGTTATTACAAAACAAGTCTTAACTCTTGTCACATCGGTTTTCAAGGTATAGAATAATTTTTATAAAAGCTAATTTTTCCAAATTTAATTCTAAGATAATGGATCACCAAATTAAATCACATCCCATGGCACATAAAATCTCCACTTCCAGCACAAGACTCAACATATCAAGGGCTATATTATTTCACATAAATTCCACTTTTCAAAATTTTTATCTGCGGCATTATTAACTCAACATTCTCAAAATTCTCAAAGGTTTGATCTTAGCAAATCACAGCATCAGGATATCCGATTTTTTTTCCAACATATAAATGGGCTAAAGTATATATAATAAAAGAAAAAATCACATTATCTAAAAATTAAATCAAAGGCACTTGAACCCAAAATTTATCACAGAATAGGCATATAAGAACACATAACTTTCAGCCTTTTAAGCAATATAACAAAAGCTTATTACTCGGCAATTACAGCACATAATCTCATTTTCTAAAATAAGAAAGAAAATATAAAAAGCTTAGGCGATTGAATCTAATTTTTTTGTAACACAAAGTCTAAGGCTTCGACACCAATAACCCGGCATATAGAGCATTAAAAATCTCCTAATTTCAGAGGCTAACTGATATCCCAAATCGAGAGTTCACATCCATAATATAACATCAAGTCTTATGGAAACTCCTCAAATTCAACACATGTATACGTGAACCTTCACCCAATCTATTCTTTAAAAAAAATACTTGAAATAATAGAGGAAGTTAAGCCATTGCTCACCGAACACCAAACGAATCTACGAGCTATCGGAAAGCGGGTCGGACGAACGGGACGAACGGCTATACGTGCGCTCCGACGGAACATGACGGCTACGTTTGGCACTCCAACGGAACTTGACGGGACTTGACGATAGTATGGCACTCCAACAGAATTCGACGGGACCCGACGGCTAGAAACTCACGAGCAAAGGTTGGAGGTCTCGCCGGAAAGCGCAGGAAGAAAAAATTTTCGATGAAGAATAAATCTTATTTGGTCGGATATAAGAAGGCGTGAGGAGTAATTGTGAAATGAACAATTCGCTCAAATTCCACAGAAAATCGGACGGTTAAAGGAAATATGGGTTTGAGGTTGCTAAAAAAATGGGTCATGGCAATTATCATAATTTAATTGCCTTATCTATAGTATTAATGTGATGATTTCACGGGATAGGAAAAACGTGTGGAGGGGCTGGTGAGACTTACCAAATTAAATTCGCCATTAAATTGAATTTCAAATGATAAATGAACCACAATATCATGAAGGTATAAATTTCAAAGAGTCGAGCTTTTGCACATAAGAGAGGGGGCAGTTTTTTGTTTAAGTGGATTACAATTGCAAGAATGTGGGCCTTAATAGAATAATAGAAGCTCGGGTCAATATGGTTCAAAAACGAGGTGGAACGGTTAAGAATTGGTTACGCGATTAAACCAAAAATTCAAACGGCGATCGATAAAATAAATAATAGAAATTATATATAATATATATATATATATATATATATATACACACAATT
>CACSLK010009714.1:1531386-1557092 GCA_902706635.1 Striga hermonthica
GAAAACAAAACAAAAGAAACACAAAAAACAAGAAATCACAGAAAATAAGAGAAACACTGAAAATAAATGAATAGGCGCACAAAATAAGTCCTAAACCTTCCCCGACAACGGTGCCAATTTTGTTGTAAATATTTTTAACCGGAGTAGAACCCAAAGGTTCGACACCGGTTGGTATCACAAGGAAGGTCAGCCGGAATAAATTGCACGACTATTTGCACACACGAAAGAAGAAACAAGTCCTAAACACTCTAATTCGATTGGTTTGGTTTGATTTAATAAACTACGAATAACAAGAACAAGACTAGCAATTTCAAATTCACAATTTAAAGTATAAATTCGAATAATGATGAAAGGGCTAGGGTATCGGGGATATCGTCTCCAGTTCTCAAAACAATTCACGAACAATCAATTACTCGACTAGAGGTCTCAAAAACTAACTCGTCTAGAGGTTCATTCTCAATATCTCACGAAACAAGAGAATAAACGTAGACAAATCAATCACGAATCGATTAGCACATAGACAATACGTCACCGAACAAGTCTATTCTTAACGAGCCTAGGTCGAACGATTTCTCCCCTTTCGGTTTCAAAATCGATTAATTAGATTGAGATGGTGATCAAACATCTAAACCCTAGGTTAAGCACAACTCGAAAAGATTGAGCAAATTAATCAAACACATAAATGAAATCGAACCAGAACGATGATCCCCTAACCCTAGCTAATGAATTTAGCTACTCATTGCAATATTAACACAAGAATTCATAGCAATCCAAGCACAAAACATCATAATGAAATGAGAAAAGATGCTTACGATTGATAAGAAAAACCAATGTCGAGAGAAACAACGAGCAATCCAAGATCCAAAGCTAGAAAAGGAGTTTTTATGCTCCAAAATCCAATCCAAGATCAAAGTAAGAGAAAGAAATGTTCTAGAGATGAAAAAACTGTAAAAAACGAAGTCTGGGCCCCTTCAAAAGTGAAGAAAACGCGATCCTTAAGCCTCCCAATTCGAAATTCCGAGAAAATAGCTTCAGTTACAAAATGGGGCATAGCGGCGCTATGACCATAGCGCCGCTATGGTTGAAGACAGTCAAGCCTCAGCCCCTCGCTATGCATGCAGCGCCGCTTTCAGGGTTGGCCATAGCGCCGCTATGGCCATAGCGGCGCTATGGCCTGGGCAGCTTCCAAAATCTTCAAGTTTCGAACTCATGAGCTCTCGTCTCGCATTTCTCCGGTACTGCTCGAGCTATAAACTCAAACCAATGTATAACTCCTAGGAGCCGGACCTGAATACCGCTATCATCATCTGAACCTGAAACCACCACAACCAGAAAAACACGAAAAACAAGAAAATAGGAGGAAAAACAAAGAAAATACTAAACACGGCATAATAAAGATAAAAACACAAGAAACGACTAAATGGACCAAAAATACCTAGGAAAAGACCTAAAATAGGGGAAATGACACACAAAATAGCAACGAGAATAGCAACAAAAACGGGACAAACAAATTCTCCCAATTCTGAATCGAGTTTTCTTGGTATCTAAACCACAAAGGAGAAATAGGCGGTAATGTAAAATCATGATACACATTCAGACGGATGTAGTGTTTATAAGCATCAAGATGACCAATGAAAATCTCACGCTCTATTAGTGTAGCCGTTGATGGTGCATTAAGCGGCAATATAGTGGCACTAAAAGTGCCGACATTGTTACCACTAGGACCAGAGCCGCACAAAATGACAACTGCATTAAACAATGTAGCAATAGGGAATAGGTCGCATAGGGCTTCTATCCAGTGCTCATCGCCACAAGGGCCGCCGCCTCATCTTATTCGTCTGAGTGCGACATCGAGTTCCCTAAAATATAGGCGCTCGTACAAGGTAGGGTGGTTAGCAACCTCATGTGCAATGTTGGCTCTTGCCAATCGCCACATCTCTTGGTTCCTATACAAAAAACTCGCTACTACTTGAAATCAGTAGTTTTCATCCGTTATCACATCCAGGTAGCTTTGTATGTACTATAAAATTAGCCACGAAATTCTTCCCAGTAACAGAGAGTAAATATATCTGTCTGCATAGTCTCTGTAATACCATTATAATGTCACGTCACAATTTATATAATAATTTAATTTAATTAACCTTGAGATAAAACAAAAAAAAAATGTCACCTTTTGTCTCTTGTTAAGGGAGAGAAGACGAACTTGTCGGGCCACGTGAAGAACTGCTTGTACGGCAAACCGGACGATCTCTTTCTCTGTACTCCCATTTAGATGGTGCACGGTTTGTTGAATTTGGTTTTTTGGGACGACCTCTCGTATGTTCCTTCACCTGAGGTTCTGTATAACCTTTTTGATCAGGTTAAAGGTAAGCGTACATGAGGTGATTCACGTTCCGCATCGTCACAGAATCGCCTGCTTCAACCTCGCTGAAAGCCGCCGAAAAAAAGTAGGATCTGCCCAGCCACTCTGGTTGTCCTGGCTCTGGTCACTTGTCCCTAAAAGTATAAGATAAAAAATTTAAAGAATTAAATAACATAATATATTATGTACATGAAGTGTAATTAAAAATGAAAGTGTAATTAAAAATGAAACAAACAGTAGATAATTCTAAATGAAACATGAACTTTAAATTACCCTACTCTAACACCTCTAGTGTGCTCCAGAACTGGTGTGTGCTTTCGACAGTAATCGATTCTTCAGAAGTATGTGTCATACGAAGCAGACATGCAAAGGGGATTCCGTGAGTGTATCTCAATGCAAATCTGCATCGCCATTGAACATCCTCGCTCAAGTTTCTCATCCGCTTCAGTTCAACATTCAATACATTTAGACAGTGATGCGAGACATGCAATGACAAGTACGGGAACGGGAATCCTGTATACTACACACCCTTCCTAAGTCTCGAAGACTCCAGCGTATGCCTAGTAACACATTACATAACATTAGACACACTGAAAAATATAAGTAATGTAGTAAATATATGTACCTTAAGTAATGTACCTGATTTCAGTATGTTGATACTCTATCTCCTTATTAATCTTCTCCCACACTGTATCGAGTGTACTGGTCGATGTGTTAAGCCTGGACTTCAACACAGCGTGGGCACTCTCTACCCTACACGAAGTTGTGTTACCAAAATGTGATACATAATTCGTCCACGCTTTCACAAATTTCTCCTTGTGGACTAACCATGTTTGCTCGACATATATGTAACACTTGTGGAACCTTCCCATATTTTGCATACATCTCAGCAACGACATTGTTGTATTCATCCACTGTACTTGCTTCAACAATCGCCTTCCACCTACCATGTGTGAACTTCTGAGCGTACAACTTATTTTTTTCCAAAGAGTCGATAGACTCTGTCTTCCACATTCTTGTTGATGTGCCACGTGCAAAGTAAGTGGGCAGCTTTGGAAAAATTTCTTTGGATAGGAGTAATCAAGCCCAACTCCCTGTCAGTGACAATGGTAGTAGGATGTACCTCATACACTATCACAAGTCTCAACTTCTGTAGAGCCCAATCATAATTGTTCTCACTCTGCAATTAAGAAATTTTTGTCGCACGGCGTTATCCCAATCATTTCCACCAACGGCATCCGATACCTGTGCAAATCAGAGCAACAAGGGAAAACATCAAATCATAAAACATAATCAAACATACTAATTACGATTCATACTAATTTGTTACTTATAAAATAACGTACATGTTTGTTTTGTACGTCAAATCTATACTGACGTACCCATAATATGTTCAGAATAGACTGACTGATTGAGGATGCGCCAAACGTGTCAACGTCTATGTGTCCCGATCGACATCTGTATAAACTACATAATTATTTTTCCTAGCCAAATGCAGAAGTTGAGAAGTCACGTCTCTACCATCGAAACTATCTCCCTATAATTTCTCTCTATAGTTATACACATGTCAGCGAGTGGCATTGTCTACCGGGTTTTTTTTCCTGGACCGCAGCTAAAATTTGTGTCAGTTTTGCCTGAGCAACAATTATATACGAACAATCTACTTAGATGAAGCGCTAAGTCTACTCACCTGTCAATGACCCTCGGGATACACAACAAGTTAATGATTATGCTTTCCCTTCTTAGCATCAGAACTTACACGGACACTACAATATGCTTTTGTTTTTGCGTCGAGTTTGACTTTTATCTCAAAAGGGCACTGACACGCTTTGGTTTTTGTACGTCGGAAACAACCTGATCTACATCTCGTACTTTACCTCTATAACATTCCCCTCGCATACACTTCAAAACATTCACCTTTCCTCCTTTTGTATGTTTTGAAATAACCAATCTGAAACCATAATAAGTGCAATATCTTTTGCCCACTGAATAGCTTCGAAATCAGTAATAAATTGCATCTCCGTAACGAAACCAACAATGTAATCAACATTTTCTCCTCCAAAATCTTTCAATGACACCTGCAATATAATACGGTGTTCATAATTTAAAAGATAATAAATTATAATCTATAATATAATAATCTCTAACTTCTAACATGATATTAATAAATTTTAATTATAAAATAATCAATTCTAACTTCTAACATAATGATTTCTAACTTTTAACATGATATTAATAAATTCTAGTTATATAAGATAATCAGTTCTAACCTATAACATAATAATTTATAACATAGTTCTAACATAATAATCTCTAACTTCTAACATTAAATTAATAAATTTTAATTATAAGATAATTTATTCTAACTTATAACATAATAATTTCTAATCTATAAGACAATAGATTCTAATATATAACATAATAATTTCTAACTTACCTCTAACATAATAATTTCTAACTTCTAACATCATATTAATAAAATTAATTCTAACTTATAACATAATTAATTTACAATATATAAAAATTAAATAATCTAATTTCTAAATTTTTCACAAAAAATTAATAAAAAGTCATTAAAATAATTAAAAAATATTAATAATATGTTGTCCGGTCGGACAAACCAGACGGACAAGGTGTTGTCCGACCGGTGAACGCGGACAGCACTGGAGTCATCCGGCTGGCCTGTTAGGACACGCATGGTCGCATCCGGTCGGTGAAGACGGGCGCACATGAGCTTGTCCGAACAGGCCGGCCGGACAGCACCATGCGTGTGTGCAAAAGCCGGTCGGACAGCACCATGTTCAAACGCAATTTTCGGTCGGACAGCCGAAAGACGAACCTCGCTCGAAGACATTTTTTCGCCGAAAATCATCTGGTCTAGAGGATTTTACAATTTTTTAAGTTTTGAAAATATGATAAAGGGCAAAATGGTCTGGGCGTTAGCGCATCGATATACTTATGTGACTGGTGGGAACAAAAAGTTAGAGAAAAGGGTAAAACAAAAGATGAATACAGGCATTCACTCGCTGTCTTTCACTACAATAACTTGTTCCATTATTTCCAGCTCACACTTTACAAACACACACACACACACACACACACAAACACAGAGAAGAGGAGAAGAAATGGGTATCCCAATCTGCTCCTCCAATTCCAATCGCTTTACCCATTTACTCTTATGCATCCTCCTCTTCTCTCTCTACCCTTTCCCCATTTCCTCCATTAACGTCACTCAGCTCCTCTCCCCCATTTTCTCCGATTTCAACTCTCTCCTCACCACCACCGCCCTCGCCGCCGATCTCTCCGCCCGCTCCCCCCTTACCCTTCTCGCCGTCCCCAACGACCGCATCCGCTCCTCCCCTTCCTCCGCCCTCCTCCCTGACGTCCTCCGCTACCACGTCTTGCTCGACCGGCTCACCCCCTCCGACCTCCGCCGCCTCCCGCCCACGGGAAAACTCGTCACCACCCTTTTCCAGACAACCGGCCGCGCCATCGACAACTCCGGCTCCGTCAACATCTCCCACGACCCGGCCTCCGACACCGTCACATTCCGCTCCCTCGCCTCCAACTCCAGCGCCACGCTGCTCTCACTGAACGAAACCCTAGTTGTCGACGGCAACGTCTCCGTCCTTCCCATCAGCTCCCTCCTCATCCCCAGCAGCCTTGATCTCATGGCCTCCGAGACCCGGCCCCCGCTGGGCCTCAACATCACCCAGGAGCTCATCGACGGTCACAACTTCAACGTGGCGGCAGCGATGTTCACTGCCTCGGGGGTTGTCTCGGAGTTCGGGGCCGATATGGCCGGTGCCGGCATAACCCTGTTCGCCCCTACCGATACGGCTTTCGCGGATCTGCCCTCCTCCGTCAGGTTCCAGTCGCTGACCGCCGATCAGAAGGCCATCGTGCTCAAATTCCACGTCCTCCACTCTTACTATCCTCTGGGGACCCTCGAATCCATTGTAAACCCTACTTACCCAACTCTGGCCACCGAACAGAACGGTGCAGGTCGGTTCACAGTCAACATCTCCCGCCTCAATGGCTCAGTAGCCATCGACACCGGGTTAGTGCTGGCAACAATTACGCAGACGGTTTTTGACCAGAATCCGGTGGCCATATTTGGGGTGTCCAAAGTTTTGCTTCCTAGAGAGTATTTTGGGGGCAGTGGGATAATTCCCGGTGCCCCGCCACCGGACATTGCCGCATCCTCACTGGATAATGCTCCCGGCCCCTCGTCTCATTTGCAAGTACCACCCCTGCCCGGGCAGACTTCGGGGGCATTGAGAGCATTTATGGCCTGCTGGTGTGTGATATTCTGCTATGTGTTGTTGCTATAGCTTGATTATTGGTTTGTTGAGATGGGATTTCTATGGAATCTTTTTTGTGGCATTTGAGAACCGAATCTATCTTACAAGAGAGAAAAGAAGGCAACCATTGTCCTACTGGGATTCCTTATAAGGTAAAGGGGGATAAATTGGTCAGATATGGTTCATTTATCGGCAAACCATATGGAGGTTCGAATACATCTATTTTGAATTGTTCTGTGATCATAATTCTATATGGAGGTTCGGATACATCTATTTTGAATTGTTCTGTGATCATAATTCTCGGGGATACGCATAATTCTTTTGTTGTAAAGAAATCTCAAGTTTCACCATTTATTTTTTTGTGTAATTTAATGAGCTTTGAAGGAAGTGTGAGTAACTTTTTGTTGTCCCATTGGCTACTCTGGAAAGGCTGAGAGCTTAATTATGTGTGGTGTCTGCATCTTAAGACTTTCTGCTGAAAGCTTGGTGGCTGGCTTTTGAATGTTGCTTGATTCATGCAAGAAGTGGTGCAAAGTTAGTATTAAAATGCATATTTCTCCAGTTTGTCATAAGTAATAAAGTTGTGTAAGAGATTCCAGTTCTTGCATAATTTTTTGTTATTAGTCCAGTTGTAAGAAGCTGCCTTTCATTATGTGATCTCGTTGCATGGTTGTCTGTCATTCTTTTTTACACTGTCTTATTTTGCTGTTGTAAGAGATGTTCCCCTACCTTTAATACTATTGACAGCCTCCACGGAATCACAATGCATTATTGAGATAATATTGAACAAGGTAGATTGTAGTGAATGATATTACCTGAATCTAAGGGCAAAAAATTGGACAGGAGGAATGGGAGGAGCAAATTCCAAATCCTACTTAGGTTGGGATCCTATTATGGCAAGTCTGTTCTTCATTGATGGAATGAGATTGGGATTTTCTGTTTGCATTTGTTTACTTTGATTGTTGGAGATGGTTATTAATTTTTATAGCATTATGTCCCGATTTGTTTTCCATGAAATGGTTCGATAAAAGGTTCGATTGTCCAAGTTGATCGTCACAATTTGTAGGCAGTTTTGATAAAATGGATTTTGTAACAGGCAAGTAATAGTAGGTTAAAATGGTTGCGGGGGTTGAATGTGAAAATGCTGATAATGCAGGAATTTGCCTATTCAACTTATGTACCTGTGCAGTGCTCTCTGTGCCCCATCATTTGCAACGGGGCCGTTAATGGTTTGCTCAAATGTATAGTTGGATTCTAAATTGCGAGGAGAAATCTTGATACGGTAAATATGTATTTATGCTCTTGAATTAGAGACTATTATGAGGTGTGTGTGTGTGTGTGTGTGTGTGTGTGTGTGTGTGTGTGTGTTTTTCTTAGGGTTTGGGAAAACCTCTTTATAGGTGTAGGAAAGAGTCCTGGAGAAAGATGTTTCATGATTTTGTATCATTTCTTTCAATATCTTGATTTTCTTTCTCTTATGAGCAAGAATTATTTTATTAATTAAATTTTTTATTTTTCTTGAATATATGTCCAAAAATAAATAGAAATAATAATTAATAAAATATTAGAATTTTGATGTTTACAAATTACACTTGTTCGCAGACAAATGGCCAAGCTTTTTGGAAGAAAGAAGTTACCTCTTTGATCAAATTAATTAAATGTTCATTTCCCTACTAATATTAGGAGAAATTCCTTCTAAACAACAAAGATATTCTTCAGGATTAGAGTATCTAAAGATACTCAACCAACATGAGTGTTGAGTTAATGAATATATGTGTACAGTTATTTATATCTAATATCAAACTTAACTCCAGAGCAAAAATAATATAAAAACAATATCACGAAGCATAGACCTGCCACCTAAGTTCAACACGTTTTGGATTAATATATAGGGAGAGATTACTAAAGGAGTCCGTCGGCTCATTCAGAATCTCTTTATTGTTTTACTGTTGTCTTCACTTTGCGCAACTATGTTATACTCTATCATACCCCCACAATTTCATACTTCTTCATTTCTTGGTCAGTGCCTCAACTTGCTTGTCTTACTGTTCTAAAATTAGAATATTTTGCCTAAATTGCAATTAAAGGCAGTAATTTGTTTTGCAAATAAGCATTTTAATTTTGCAGTTGTGCTCCCTTGTCCACCTTGGACACATGATAATATGTTGATCAACTGATGTAGCGAAAGATTATCATACCATACACAGTGGGAATATTACTGAAAGATAATATGAAATTGCACCATACAAAGTGATACTTATAGCTGAAAGACAATGTGAAATTGACACGGGATTATGGGTACAACTTAATATGTTACATTTAATTTTGTATGTTGTACAGATCCTAAAAAAAAATGATATATTGTATATAAAAATAATCTAAAATGAAAAGGTCATTGAAGAAATAATTCAACAATTTTCTCATGCAGTAAATATATTTAGAGAATTGTGCAGATGCAGTAAGGAAATTTGGCTAATTATTAATTAGATGTATTGATAGAGTTCATTTTCTTTAATAATATCCACCGATTCTCTTTGTAATTATGGTTCCACAAGTTCTGATTTATTCAATTGTCATCAATAGATAAAGGTACAAGATGCAACTCCATGAAACCTTTTAATTCTGTGTTGCATGGAACAATTTGTATTGGAAATATGCAAGTTCTAAGAAGTACCTCAATCTTATGTTGGGCAGAGACTGTGAATTTCACATACTCAACTACTTTCTGCTCGACCGCTCGACTCTAACACAGACTAGGCTTAGTTTCTAAGTATCTCTTGGATTCTTACCATATGTTATAGTAGTCGGGATTACACGGAACATATCAGTTCTATAGCTCTAAACGCACAACTTTTTTTCCAAACACGAGAAACAGTACTTATCTCACATGAGGATTCTTTTGATGGCTCAAGATCAACACAACTTGCTCTTTCATTTCATAACCTTTGTATGGCCTCAACCTATTGCAATATCACTATCAAAAGATTGACAACCCCTAGAGTCCATTGAAGCCTTGAGATTTCAAAGCCAAATAAGAGAGTTCAGTTAATAATTGAATTACACACAATGCATCTCTCATGAATTGAAAGGGGGCAAAAAACTACTACTACTACTACTACTACTATTGAGAGCAATTTTGAGAAGGCAGTTCCGAACCTCAATACAATTGACAAATTTTGGCAGTTAAGAAACCTGAGTTACAAGGATGTCGGAAAATAAATGCAGATTCACCCAACAAAAGAACTAGTCAACTTTCTCTTTTTCAGTCTGAGCATTTGGAGACACCTCATAAAAAACACAAATTTGAAGTTTCCATGTTGACAGGCTCGCTTGCCCACCATTCAACAACTAAGAGCTGAATGCTTGAACATATCTAACGATTTAAACAAACTCCTACATTCAATTATTTACCATGAGGATGATTTGGTCAAAAGATTTTCAATAAGAGAGAAGACCCATCTTGAAATTGGTAACCAGGCGCAATGCTCTCACCACCATGGCCGCCCTTTACCTCCAATTCGCCTGGCCAGCTCGAAATCCTTTTTCACTGAGAAAAACGAAAAGCTCTTAAAAATTAGGAATCAAGTAAAGAGTTATTCAAAATAACAGTTCTCCTTAGTTGAAAAAAGGTTGGTAAAAAATAAATAAGTAGATGTGAATCCAGCTTAATTAAGCACATTCTTTCTCGTATGACTGCAAAACTGTATCTCTCTCTCTCTAAAAGCAAAGCATGAAACGAATAGTCCATAAAGTCAAAAAGAGTAATGAATATGACATGAAGTCTGCTGAAAGAAGACTTGAAGCATCTGTATCACATATATGCGTAAAGATTAAACAAAATCAGTGAGATGACAGGTTGAAGAACTTGTGGTAGACTCGAGAACTTACTCAAAGTCACACGCTTTGCATGAATGGCACACAGATTTGCCTCCTCAAACAACTCAACTATGTAATCTTCAGCAGCCTAGGACAGTAGAGAGAAGGAGAATAGTGAGACTGGAAAAATCCACAACAAATAGTATTTTGCACTTGGAATCATTATTCACGAGACAAGAAATCCTAAAAGCTGATATGTTCTGAAAACATATTGATGTAACAGTAAAAGTAAGAAAAGATTTCATTTTAGCTGTAATTCATTTGATGACCTGTTTAATGACAACCATTACTTCACAATCACTTGGTCATGCAAAACTAAAATCAGGACATAAGTATGACCTGCACATAATTTAAAACGCATAAACACCACATATTTATTTGAGTCGAGTGGTTCATCAAAGTTTGCTCATTAGGAATATATCACTGGATAAAAATTATGACCATACAAGAAGACATTCATGAAGATCTTCAACAAAGTTAGGAATACAAATGACTCAAGTTAGATGTTAACATTCACTAATTCTTTTTTGCTTACAAATCATTATCAATCGAATCACTAACACAATATGTTTGAGGATGTTACGACCTTCCAGTGGGGACGACTTTCCAGTGGGCCTAGTGTAAGTTATAAGGCAGAAAAGAACAAGACATTCAAAAAAATGTCACTAACTCACATCTAAAATGCAACGACATACAACAGAAGCTCAAACTAGAATGTCATGAATCCTACAGAATTTGACGTTCATGCTCAAACATTCAATAATCAGAGTAATGTGAGAGCTGCAACTCTTGAACGAGTTATAAGGCAGAAAAGAACAAGACATTCAAAAAAATGTCACTTCATCACATCTAAAGTGCAACGACATACAACAGAAGCTCAAACTAGAATGTCATGAATCCAGTAGCAGAGAACGACTTTCATGCTCAGACATTCAATAATCAGAGTAATGTGAGAGCTGCAATACCTCCTGAATAGCCACTAAGGCTTCTGCTTGCCAACGTGCAATGCTTGGTGCGTAGAAGGTGCTAATCTCTCTTACCTGTGACATTAGAGAATATGTGGTTCAAATATTTGACCATTAAGACCTTCACGCTCTATGACAGCACTTCAGTTTTTTTATTTTTTTTTATGTTTTATTTAAAATTCTAAATATCTTTAAATCTTTTCTTTATCATCCCAACATAGCACATTTATGCTAAACAAACCTAACCGTAAAGAAGTATCAGTGACATACAGGATTATTAATTTTCCAGTGGATTTCTCATCCATTTTTCAACTAGTCATGTATACAACATCATTGGGAAAAATTGTGACCATCTTCAATTACCTACACCATAGATGCAGTCTTCCTTTTTATATTATCCATCTACATCATACACAAATAGACACTTCAATAATATCATGCATACGCCACATAGAAATTTTAAGAGATTCCTGATTTACGAGTTATTTGATAAACTAGATTACACATAATCCAAGGACAGACAAGTCCTCAGCCAGTAGTGTCACCCTAAACATTTCCATGAATAGATTATGTCACGACGTCTATGAGACACACAAATTAACCAGAAAAACGCAGTGAGTAAACCAGACATTCAATCTTCAGTCCTTAAGACAATACAATTGACAAAAAGGTCGACCCCGAGTTAGCCCTTGTAACATAATTTAAATCAAGAGTATTCATATATCCACAAGTCACTAACCAAGATATGTGAAATTGGTGTTAAAACCTAGAGTGTATGCATAGGTGTGAAATATTACAGCTCTAATGAATGGAGCAGCAGGAATAAGAAGCTTCCAAGATTTCTGATATATCCGAATCTCACGTAAAGCCTTTGTTCCTGGCCTGTTCCGCCGCTTTTTCCGTGCTTGGTTTTCACTCGTATCTGAAGGCATAATACACACAGAGCAAGAGAGCATAAATGAAAACAGTAAAACCCAGAAGCAAACTTACTAAAAATAGAGCATTTTCAAATATCTACAACTCATTATTACCAACATTAAAATTTGAATCAATAACTAAACAAAATAAAACTGGGAAGGCCAGAAAAAACTAAACTCACGTGGTGAAGCAGTTGTTTTACGACTTCTTCTGGCAGATTGCTGCTACAGAATTGCAAAACTTTAGAAACTGAACAAGGTAACCAAAATTGCCCTTTACCGAAAAAAAAAAATCAAATTAAACCAAATCAAATGAACAAATAACTAAGCCACAAAGGCTGAAACTAAGAAAACTATCTAGCCTGAGGACTGGAAGTTGATGGAGTGCCTCCTGCAACTAAAATTATAAACAAAGGGGAGGAAAATTAGGGTTCCGAAAATGCAGAAATAAATGACTTGTTTTGCAAGAAGAATTCGCTTACATAGGCGCTTCCGCCCACGGGTTTTCCTAGCTGCTTGTTTGATTCTTGCCATTAACAATGAACTTTTTAATTTTTCTTCGGATTTTTGGTATGAGAGTACTAACTAGTATGAGGTTTTTAACTTCAAGCTTTTCCCGCTCCTCCAGTTATGTATTTATTAGTTTTCTTATATTGTAAGTAGCACAGAATAAATATCGCAAAGCGAGGTGAAGCGAGTTCTGTTTTATCGATGGTTTTGAATGGGGGTGGGATTTTATACCGAGAACCGGATAATCGAATCCGGTTATTTGAAAAAAAAAAAAAATCGGTTAAGGTTATTTTCGTTTATTTCGGTTTCGGTTCCCAGTTCATTTCCAAGTGTACGTGTATTAACCAATGAACCGACTATATATGTGAAATAGCGATGTTTTATATGTTTATATGTGTGAATCGGTTTTCTCGGTTTCTCATGACATTCTTAGTTCGTGAGTTACAATTTTTTGACCAGTTCTTAACTCAAAAGCAGCTAGTGTCGGTTATTTTTTTATTATTCGGTTATTGGAAAAATCGAACCGTTATAAACAGGTTCGGTTCTTTTTCAATTCCTGCAATTGTTTGTGTTGACCAAAACCCCCTTTTTTTTTTCAGTACCGGTTCTGGTTCCTCAAAAATATGATAAGAACATGACATGTCTCAGGCCTAGTTCTGAAATCTGAACCGGTCATCGAACCAGTGAAGCTACTGGTTCAATGATTCACTGTTCGGACCAGCAGTTGAACCGATTTAATTAATATATAATTTTTTATTTACTTTATATGTATAATATATAATTATATATATTTTCATCATTAATTTTATAATGTATGTCATTTCTCTAAATATAGCTCCATTATAAATACAGCCGACAACGTTAAAAATGTTGTTAACTTTTTTACTTTATTTTATTTTTATATTTAAAATTTTAATCTATATTTGTTATTTAAGTTACGAAGTAGAGAGTATAGAAACAACTCAATCTTCATTTAAATCACATTTTATATTTTTTATTATTGATTGAAAAAATAAAAACCATAAAACAATGTGCATAACAACAACAATAAGTTTCTTCTCTTTTCTAAAAAAATAAATAAATTAGGAATAGATATATCCCACAGATACTCCACTTCAAAAACAATACATTTTCTAATGAGTATAATTGTGATTGTTAGGCCCAATATTGGTCCAATAATTTCAACAAGAAAACTATCCCGCATAGGAAACACAAGTATAAAAGGTGTGTAATTTAAATCACTTCACAATCAACCAATTTCAAATTCGTAAGTTTGAGCCGGTGAACCACTCGAACTGGTCCCGCTTCACCGGTTCAATCGGTTTCGGATTGGTTCGAACAGTTCTTGGTCGGTTTTCATACTTGGCGGTTTAATGGCTCAAACCGGACAGGAATGAAGGTCAGTTCCTGGTCCAACAGGTTGAATCGCCGGTCTAGTTTTCAGAACCATGGTTTTTTAATATTTTCATTTAATGTATTACTATTACAGAGCTTGTAATACGCACGGGGCAGAGATGTCAAATGGATTGTTTCCATAAGTCATATCCATTTAAGTCTAGAAAAGAATAAAGTCTAATTATCTATCTTCCACATCTTTTAATCACTTTGTTTTACGTTAAACATGGGTCTGTTAGGACTAGTTTGTAAATTAATGAATACATTTATCTTCCTAACCCGTTTATACGAACATAAATTTGATTTTAGCATATATAAATATATATATATATATATAGAAGGGATCAAATGAGAAGGGAAGATAGTGAAAGAAATGAGAATAAATCTGGATCATTAGATATATCATATCAATGGTTAGGATTAAGTCAAATTTGATCAATAATTAATGGCAACATGGTAATTTAACATACATATTGTGGTCAAATATACATGTTTGCCCCCTTAGTAAGGGTAAAAAGGACAATACACAACAAATTATAACTCATCTCATACAATGGGGCCCACATAAACTCACCCTCAACATTTTCTCACACACATTCTCTCTCACCTAATAATTTCAACCTCACGCAGGTCAGTCCACGGCAATCGTCCGATGCCAACTGCCACCATCTGCCAACTGCCGCCGGCGCAGCCATAATCTTCACATTTTTCGTCGTATCCATCTCTCTCTCACGCAATCTATATGTATATTTATATCTCTCAATCTACCTGCAGGCTCGTGTTCATTTTGTTTTTTTTTTTTGTTTTGTTTTTTCAGAGAATGTCGTCGCCGACCTATCTTCTCCGGTGAACTCAAATCATGTTTTTCGCTAATAACCACATTAATTTTTCGTCAATTTCCTGTCTCGGATAACTCAAAGATGAGCGATATCTCGTCTCTTCTCTGGAATCTCAGATCATTATTGATATTGACAACAAGGACATCAAAGTGAGTGCAGAGGAATGTGGTCGCTGCTTGGTGGGAAAAGTAATTGGCAACCGCCAGCCATCTCTGCTAGGGCTCAAAAGAACTATTGCGATAATTTAGAGAATCCAGCACGGGGTGGAGATTCGTGAGTTTTCAGCTAACTTCTTTCAATTCATATTTGAGAATAGAGGCGATCTGCAAAGCGTTGTCATGGGTACCAATTGGATATATGAAAACCAATACCTGGTGTTGCAAGAGTGGAGGAAAGGCATTAAAGAGAGGTGACAGTTACTTTTAGACAGTTAATCTCTGGGTTCAGGTCTTCAACTTACCATTGGATTGGCTGAGTCTGGATGTTGGCCTCAAGATAGGGAAAGTATTCAAATCTGTTAAAAATGTGGGAATCACAAATGTTATTGGCACTGAAGGAAGAATCATCAGAATGCTTGTATCAGTGGATCTGGAGAAAACCATACCTCGATGCACTTCTCTCAGGTTAGGAGACCAGATTGTTACTGTGAGCTTTAAGTATGAAAGCCTTATCAACCTGTGTTGATATTGTGGCATGATCGGCCATCTTGACAGAGATTGTCAGAGCATGTTGAAGGATATTACAAAAGGGAAAATTGAAAGTGGGCCAGTATGGGAGTTGGTTAATAACAGTGGAAATTAGACCAACTATATCTGGAGGGCAGAGCAGTTGTTAAAGGAACAGATATTCCAACTGAGTCTGATAAGACTCCTTCAACTCCCATCAACACAGCAAATTATGAAGGTTGTGCTTATTGACAAAGTGATGGATGTGTCCTCTATTCCAATAGCAACCCCTAAAATCTTAAGCATAGTGCAATCCAGCTCTTCAAAACATGATGTAACCAGTGGCCAGGAGAGTGCAGACAAAGTGGATCAAACTCCTGCTCATACAGTCCAAGTCCTTACTAACCATGAGAAGATGGATTTCACTGTTGCTGAGGAAAGGAAGATACATGACTCCCCAGGCATACATAAGGCCATTGCTCCCAGTATGGAATCTTCTCTTGACCCTACTCCTTTAGCTCTAACTGGACCTAAACTTAGAACTTGGAAGAGGAATAACACTAAAGAGGGCAGACTCCAGAGAAACCAGAAAGAAAATCTCAATTCTCAGCTGCAGAGTCTCAAAAGGGGTAGACAAGGGGGTACAACTCTGATAACTGTGAATGAAGAAGCACAATGTGTGGAGACAAAACCCAAAAGATCCAAAGTCAACTCTGACCAGGTGGAGAAGGCCAGCCTCAAATGGCCCTAATGTGACCAATGAGAGCTGTGGTGTGGAATTGTAGAGGCCTGGGTGTGGTCTATACAATTCCCCAACTCAAGGAGCCCTTAAGGACCCACCATCCACATTTTTTTTTGTCTGAAACAAAAAACACAAATAAGTTTACAATGACAGTTTGCAAGAAGCTGGGGTACGCAGATAGATGCAGATTGGTAGAACCTAGAGGGCTAAGTGGTGGCCTCCTATTGGCATGGAACCATGAGGTGGAAGTGAAGCATGTGATTTGTGAACCCTACTGTATTGAAGTTGAGTTCAGAATGCAGAGCCATGAGCAGTTTAGATGGATTGTGTTTGTCTATTTAAGCACAAACAGAAACTCCAGAGAATTACAATGGAGAGAGCTAGAAATCTAGAAAGATTACTGGGGGAATAATGGAGCATAGTAGGGGAATGGAATGATCTGGCTAAATCAGAGGATAAGAGAGGAGAAAAACCAAGACCCCAAGCCAGCCTCTTGAACTTTCAATCATTTTTGGCAAACATGGGTATGACTAGGTTCTTCACAAAGGCTACCCCTTTACTTAGGATAACAACAGAGCAGATGAAGATTTTGTAGAATAATCTTTGGATAAGGGTTATGCTTCTTTGGATTTGCTCAGCAAATTCCCTCTCACCCAGACAACCTCAATCTTCAAGAGCTCATCTGATCATTACATGCTACTTTTTGAAGATGAACCCATCTCAGGAAACAGAAGGTTTCAATTTGACAAGAGATGGTTGAGTAAAGAAGGACTTGATTCAGTAGTCCATTTTGATAAGAGATGGTTGAGTAAATAAGGACTTTATTCAGTAGTCCAAAGAGCCTGGGAGGATCATTAAGTAGGCACTCCTCTTTTCAGCCTCAAAGAGAAGATCATAAAGTCCAGGATTGCCCTCCTCCATTGGAGAAAATATTTCAGAACAAACCAGAAGGCACAAATGGAGAGTTTAACAATGAGGCTAGAGGAGATGAGAGAAGCAAGAGGTTAAAGAAATTGGTAAGAATGGGACAAACTGCAGAGGGAGCTTGATAATGCAAACCAAACATAGGCGCTATTCTGGAAAAAAAAAAAGCCAAAACTCAATGGCATCAAGAAGGAGATCAAAACACTCATTTTTTCCATGCTTGGGTGGTTCAGAGGAGGAAGCATAATGCAATTAGCAGACTAGTTGTTGATCAACAGAGAATCTATGAGACAAAAGAGGAAATTGAGTCCCAAGTTGAAGACTTCTATAGCAACCTCTTCTCATCTGAAGGCTCCTATGGAGGGGAAAGTCTCCTTCAAAATGTTCCCCAGACAATAACAGATGAATTCAATGCAGTGCTTTTGGCACCAGTTGAGGTAGAAGAAATCAAACTGGCTCTTTTCTCAATGAATCCTGAGAAATCACCTAGTACTGATGGCATGCGAGCCCTATTTTTTCAAAACTTTTGGCCTCTCATCAAGGATGACCTATGTGCTGCAGTGGTCAGGTTCTTTCAAACTGGTAAACTCCTTGCTTATTGAAATCACGCTTTAATCACTCTTGTCCCTAAATGTGCAAATCCTGAACATTTAAGCCAATTCAGGCCTATCAGTTTATGTGTTGTGGTTTACTAGTTGATTTCCAAAATTTTAGCCAGTAGATTAAGGAACTGCATCAATGGCTGTGTTAATGACGCTCAATCTGCTTTCTTATATGATAGAATGCTTAGTGACAATGTTGTTATTGCTCAAGAAGTGCTACATTTTCTGAATAGACATAGAACTGGGAAACATGCATATATGGCTATAAAGTTGGATATGATGAAGGCATTTGATAGGATTCAATGGGATTGCATCAAATTCACTACTCAGTGTGTTAAATGGATCATGGAGTGCGTGACTACAGTTTCTTTCTCCTTTATCATCAGTAGTAGCACAAGTGGCTACATTCCTGCTGAGAGTGGCATTAGACAGGGAGATCCCCTATCACCCTATCTGTTCATTCTTGTTTCTGAAGTATTATCTGTTGTTATTTCTACTGAAGAAGAAAGCGGAGTTTTCAGTGGTATTTCTTTGGCCAGAGGAGCTCCTATTCTTACTCACCTGCTTTTTGCTGATGATTCATTAGTTTTTTGCAAAGCTGATAGGTATCAAGCACATGTTCTTCAATCTATCTTGACAAGATACCAACAATTCTCTGGGGCAAAAGGTGAACATGGCCAAGTCCTCAGTCTTCTTTAGTAAGAACACCAATAATACAAGCGTGAGCGCCCTGGCCCGGTTTCGGGTAGATCGAACCTCGCCCTTGCCGGCAGAACACCAGAAACCTGTAAATAACTCTCACACCGGGGGTTGTATCCGGTGAAGAGCCTCCGATGCTTAAGTCAGTATGTGTATAAGTATAGTTGAATAATGGAAAAATCATGTTCAGGAAGAAAAGCTCACCCCCTTTATATAAGGGTGAAATACTGACCTAAGGCTGCCCAGATTTGGTGAGCTGGCTGCCCAAGCTGCCCGTCCGTACTCTGACATGCCGCGCACATGTCAGAGGTGGCGTTGGGCGTTGGCAGAGGTGGTTGTCGCTATCCACTAATACGCTCTCGACACGTGTCCTCTGCACATAGAGTAAATATTCTTCTGACATTCCGTTTAGGCTCTTACACGCGCCTGTGACTAGGCCGATCCATAAGGTGTTAAGTCTACGCAGTGGTCGAACTGTTGAGGTCGATTAAGTGGCTCGACTGCTTTACTGGTCGACCGATGGAGTGGTCGACTATTTGACTGGTCGACTGATGGATTGGTCGACTGATTTGACTGGTCGATCTCTCTGTCATTTGACTCAACTTCTTATCGGTTCAACCTCTTTGACCGGTTCGGTAGACTGGTTTAGCCTTGTGGGTATAATATCATATATCATCTAGTCCCCCCACTCTAGTCGAGTCTAAATGACTCGATCTAAGAGTGAATTTGTGCTCACCTTCCTCCTAGGTGGTATTATGTCAGATATCGACCGTCTGATGAGTTTCCCGCTCATTTCAAATTAATTTTCCTCCAACCGCCAGCAATAAAGTTGTCTGTCACACCTCTTTTCTGCCGCTCCTGTCCTTCTGCCACATGTCCTATCTGTCGCGCCTGTCAGGTACTTTAATCATTGTGCCTCATCGCGTCTCGCACTCTCTTCAATCCCACATCCATTAATTATTCAACCGTTCGATTTCGTCTTCCATCCGATGGTCTTCCTTCTTCCACGTCTAATTTAGCCTTCATATAAAATCAACACTTAGCGAATTTTCGAACTTTTTTCCACCTTTGCACTCTCAAGCTCTCTTGCGCCCTGAAATTTCTCTGCCAAACCCTAGTTTTCCCTCTCGGCAATTCCCCTTGCACTCTTATGGCTTTCTCGATTCCTTCATCTGTGACTATGAGTAAATTGTTCCTCGCTTGAATTTACGTTTCTTGTGTCTTAGATTTTGCGTTTTTGAATTTTTTGAATTGGGTATCTCGAACTTGCTGACTGAGTGTTCTGAATTTGTGTGCTGGGTACCTGTGTTTGCTTGTTAATCGTTGTGAATTTTGTTCCTCTCTTCAAAAATCTTTCGAAATTCCTGTTCTTCTTCTTTAATTTATTTGAACTCGCCTCCTCGTAGAACCCTAGTTTTTGAAAGTCTCGTATTTTCGCGAAATCTTCTCCCTTTTTTGATTTCGCTTTTGTTTTGTTTTTTCAGATTCTGCAACTTCTAGGGAAAACGACCGCCATTCTGGTGTTGATTTGAGCCCTCCATCTTCTTCTTCGACCACATCCTCTGACTCAGTTCAAGAACTGCCTTTTACACCTGACGCTGTTCCTCTTTCCATTCTTCACCCTGGTGATACTATCCCTACCATCGTTATTACGGCCCGCGTTTCCTCTCTTAATTCCGGGGACACTATGGATAACATTCCCCTCCGCCATCGTCGACTTACCTTTGGCTCACTAGATGAGCCAGAGGAGGACGAGGTCAATCTCGACACTTCCTCTCAACCTACTTTTCCCACATCTTTGACCATTCCTCCTTCTTCCTCTCAGCCTAACGCATCCACCTGTCCATCCAAAAAATCCTCGACCAAAGCCTCCAAATCTACCTCCTCTGCTTCTCATTCAATCAACTGGTTAAAGGGTGACAAAATTGGTCATCCTTCTGGTTGGGCCTTCTATCGCCCCTCTTCCTCCGATACCTATGATCACCCTCATTCCAACTGCTACACCTTCTTCAAAATCCAGTTCGACCTTGGCATCCATTTTCCTCTCAGCCCTGATCTACTCCACATCTGCAAGTGGTTCGGGCTTCCTTAAACCAACTTTCTCCAAACGCTATTCGCTTCATGACCACCTTCATTATCTTATCTCATGTTCGGTTAGGTCAATTCGACCTAGCCTTCTTCCATTACTGCTACGCCCCTTCCAAACAGGCCTGTGGCCTTTACCTGAAAAGTCGTAATAACGCCCACTTCATTTCTGACATTCCCTTCAACATCCCTAAATGGGCCGATACTTTTGCCTATATCGAGCCCGATACTCCTTTTCCTTAGGCCCCTTCTGCTTGGCTCAAGGAGCTTCCCCAAGAAAGCTCGGAAATGTCGAACCCTTCTCCTAACCCTCTTTTCTACCAACGGATTCATGTTTGGAATTCCAAACCCGTTGCGTCAATCCCTCTCCTATAAAATGACAACCTTCTTCACTACTGTGGTTTGCTCACCCACAAGGTCTTCTCTCCTCCCACCGACGAAGTTCTTAATCTGATTAGGATTGAGAATGATCCAGATAATTTTCGACCAGTTTGCTCGAGTGTATATATTTCTTTGTTCTTCATATAGATGTGCCTTGTCAATGTTGATTTTTATTTTTTTGTTGTCTTCTTGCAGAGGTGCCTAGCTTCAACATCCCGCTGAGGAAGACTCTTCTTAAGAAAAAGTCTGGGACCACCTCTGGATCAAATGGGATAGGGTCGAGGGATCGACCACTTCCTCGCAGCCCCCCCCAGATCAACAACAATATTCACCATAACCACCACCGTCACAACAGTAGCAACAGCAGCACCAGCAAAAACAGCAGCACCAGCAATCGCAAAAACAACAACAACAGCCACAAAAACAACAACAATAACAGCAGCAGAAGCAACGACACCAACAGCGCCAACAAGAACGACAAGCTCCACCTCCTCCATCCAAGACTATTGTTCAACCACCCCTTGAAAAAACTGGCACTAAAACTCCCAACTCCCCTGAGAACACTGGGACCAAAACCTCGACTGGCTCCAAAGCCGATACCAGCCAGTCCTCCTCCCAAAAAACTAACAACCAAACCACTGCTCCCAATACCAAAACAATTGACAAGTCTTCCGAGCCCAATACCTCATCGAAAACCAAAACCCAAGAAAAACCTCCACTCGAACAACCATCCTCTAAAGACCCTCCTATTGGCTCGACCAAAGCCGTTGTCGAGTCCAGCGGTCAGGATGATCCAGGGCATGACGTGGCGCTAGGAAAACGTCCTCCCACCGACCAACTGGAGACAGTTTGAAAGCGTGTGCGCACCAGCCACCTCCCGTCTGACCCCTTGGTTTCCAGTTCCTCTTCTCTACTATCGGCTCCAATAAATGAAGTGGTCGAATGCCTCGAGGGCGCATTCCTCAAGGACGACCTCAAAAGTGCTGGCACTACTCTACCGGAGGTTGGCGACCAGCTTGTATAATGGCTTGCCCAGGTACTACTCGTCCTGTGCTTGCTCCAATCTTCTTTTATCATTTTTCCTTGTTTCATATGTATTGAACTATTATGTTCTCTTTGATTATAGGGCTTGGTCCAATTTCTATCCTTGGCAAAGGAAGCTCGAGACAGCTCTGGGAAGTCTATCAAGAAGCTCGAGGACGTGCTTGGCTCCGTGAATGACAAGCATGCCACCCTCCTACAGCATAATGCTAAACTCCGCGAGACGCACACAGAGCAGAAGGCCGAGTTTTAAATCAAGATTAAGTCCCTTGATGGAGAGCTCGCTAAAAAGGATAAGGCTCTCGCGGAAAAAGATGTCGTCCTTGCAGTGAAGGAGGTGGCAATGGTGGAGAAGGAGGCTGCTTTGAAGGAGAAGGAAGTGGCGCTCGAGCAAGAGCGGGCCGCTCGAGCACAAGCAGAGGCTGCTCGAGCAGAATTGGAGGCCACTCTGGCTAATGAAAGTGCTGCCCACGCCGGCCAATGCAAACGCTACACTGATGCTGCTGCTCTTCGAGCTCGGCAAATGATGTGGGCTACTACCACTGGCAGCTCTTCCTCCACGAGCATCGTGTACAAGTGGTTGCCGACTTCATGCAGTCACCACAGTTTTTGAAGGAGGTCCAACACTTCGGGGCAGACTGTTTTCAATTTGCCCTGCAAAAGGCCGGCGAGCAGATCGCCGAGGATAACTTCGAGCAGCTCGACCCTAGGGCTATCTGGGATGCCTTGCCTAAGGTTCCTTCTAGCTTCCAGGGCAATCCTAACTTACCGCTCGAACATGAGTGGTGGCCAGGGCTGCTCGAAAGAACCTTGGCTCGATAGGATATTCTGAAGAAGACATATGCTCTGCTCTATGGCGTGACCCCTCCAGCTCCTATGTTGGTCGCACTGGCCGAGTCCATTAGATGACGCCCCCTCAATGAGGCCTGCGACTCAACTTCAGGGACCAGCCATACGCCCGAACCGAATGCCAGCTCGAGCAATGCCGACTCTTCTGCTGCTCCTCCCCCGTAGATCAGCTTTGTATTATTTAATTTTGATTGTAATTTGTGTTTTGATGAACTTTTGTAATTTTTGAATTCTTTGTGTTCTCTTGGAATGAATATATTTTAATCGAATCCTTTATGTTTCTTCGTTTCTCTATTTCTTCGTTTCTCTATCTCCGTTGCCACTACGTCTGACAATCTTGGCTAACTATTCGACTGGGTAACTGAAACCTGTAATCCGTTTGCAATAAACCTTAACCATAATCAACACGTTTTCCACACATGAACTTGTATTTGTACACTTGTTTTTAATCAATCTTTATCATTCTCAAGGTTTGAACCATGAATTTGAACACATGCCCACCTTCAAAGGTTGTCGAACCATACGACCGTCCAGCCACATGGCCTTAAACATGATGGGTTTTTAACTTTAACATATGCCCACCTTCAGAGGTGGTCGAAGCATGCGACCATCCAGCCTCGTGGCTTTAAACATGATGAGTTTTTTATTTTAACACATGCCAACCTTCAGAGGTGGTCGAAGCAGGTGACCATCCAAGCCTCATGACCTTAAACATGATGGGTTTTTAACTTCAAAACATGCCCACCTTCAGAGGTGGTCGAAGCATACGACCATCCAGCCTCATGACCTTAAACATGATGGGTTCTTTATTTGAACACATGCCCACCTTCAGAGGTGGTCGAAGCATGCGACCATCCAGCCTCATTGCCTTAAACATGATGGGTTTTTAATTTTAACACATGCCCACCTTCAGAGGTGGTCGAAGCATGCGACCATCCAGCCTCATGGCCTTAAACATGATGGGTTTTTAATTTTAACACATGCCCACCTTCAGAGGTGGTCGAAGGATGCGACCATCCATCCTCATGGCCTTAAACATGATGGGTTTTTAGTTTTAACACATGCCCACCTTTAGAGTGTTAGAGGTATGCTGTAAAAGCTATGTTTTGCAGATTCTATCAATTCCATTTTGATCTGGCCATCATGTTTTTGTCAAAGTACATATGTTTGCAGTTTATTTATTTATGCAATACATATTCCATGTCTTATATTGAGGTAGTGTGGTTCGAAAAGTTTCGAACAGAAAGATCACCTATTGGTTCCTTATAAGACTAAACTATTCGTTCACAGTCTAGACTGGCAGTGAGACCCCACTTGGAAAAAGACTGTAGTGTATTCTTGACTCAGTTGGTCTTTGACAGAAGGATTACACCAACACTTATGTTAAGTGTTGAACAGGACCACAGAAGGATAAGGATATGAGACTCACTGACCGTTGTCGTAACCTAGACCTACAGTGATTGATGCGTTCTCTTAAGCTATAAGATAATATAAAATAGGCAGATATTTTTATTTCTTATTTATTTGATTTACCAAGTGATTCCTATTTTAATAGGATGACATATGGGTATTTTGGTAAGTAAGAATAATTATATGATGTGCTATTATAAATTATTTACGGTTACTATGTTCCAGTGCGCTGGATTGATGACGTCCCCGAAATGAGCTCAGGAAGGAACATTATGTTAAACCCTACAGGTAGACGATTGTCTGACATAATGGTTAAAGTCTGAGTGGTACTAATTTCAGAAATGAATAAGAAGTTTATTAATTATTTTGTCAGTAATTTAATTAATCAACGGACGTTATATCTTAAACATAGGGAGGTAAATCAATCAATCGGATTAATATTATTTAATCATGGAGGCTAGATTTTATTTGTAAAAAATAGTGGCTAAATGGGGAGAGCAAAAATATTACTCCAGTAAGATGTTTTATTATTTACTCCATTAAATAGGAATTAATTTTATTCCATATTAATTAATTAATTAGGAGAAAAAATTCCTACTAGAATCTTCTCTTGGGATTAAGAGACTTGGGAGTCTTCTAGAAGATGGAGATTAGTAGGAAATATATTTCCTACATTATATTATTAATTGGAGTAAAATTAGGTTTCCTAAATTAGGAATTAATTTTATTCCAAGATTATTAATTTAATTAGGAAAGATATTCCTACAAGGATCTTCTCTAGTGTTAGGAGACTTAGGAGTCTTCTAGAAGAAGGAGATTAGTAGGAGATTTCCTTCCTACATTAAATTAGTATTGGAGTAGAATTAGGATTTCTAGGCCTAATGGAATTAACCCATATTTAGCACCTCCTTAAGGTCCCTAATGGAGCCTATAAATACACCATGTGTCCATGTCCCAATCTCTCCTACAAGTTTATGTTGGCCGATTTCTCTCATCTACATACACGTGAGGAATAGCATCGTTCGAGAGTTAGGGAGATTCGATTAAACGCTCCACCAAGTTTAATCGAAGTAGGTGTTTTGGTAATCCGTTAGAAGGCTTTTGGGTACAATTTATTCGAGCCTTTATACATATATATTT
>CACSLK010009714.1:1623631-1635449 GCA_902706635.1 Striga hermonthica
CCCGAGAATGGTACCGAGACCCGTTTTCCCTCTCGTTTGTTTATGTGTTGTGTTTTGAGAATATAGATATGTTATTAATATTATTTAATGTCATGATTTTATGTGGATTCCATCGGTTCGTGCGAATCAAATGAGAACTCGTTAAAAGTGTTAAGTTGCTGTGGATTTAGGAACCTAGGATCGATACGAACACAATGGTCCTGACCTTGTGTCGTTTCGATTTGTAGATTGGGAGATATGAATTTTTTTGAAGTTTTTAATTGTTGTGTGTAAAATTCACCATAAATCTCATGATTGTCCGATTGGCATGAAATTTTAATTGAGTTACCCTCAGTTGATTGTATAGCTTGTGAAAACATTTCATAATTTATCATGGCCTGTAGCTATTTTAAATAATTAATGTGATTTCTGGACAGAAATATGTTAAATGCATATTAAATAGGTTCGCGCTCCGATTTTGCTAAAATTCGAATATGTTATGAATCTGCCATGTTTATATACTGTGTAAAAGTTTTAGAATTTTTAGAATAAGAGAGTAAATGAATTATTTTCAGATTCTGCAGAAAGTTATTTTATTTATGATAAATCAGTTGGTTATTGAAATAATTCTGATTTTCGGCTAAGATGCTCGTCTTATGTGTAGTATCATGATGTGAGAAGATTGGAAGTTTTAGAGTTCAAAATTGTTCGGTTTTAGTTGAAATTCGATAAGCTGCAGAAACTTGTAAGAATTGTTAAAATTCGTGTGTTTATTGTTTGAAGCTAAAATTTTCATATGTTGGTCTTTAACTACTAATCTTGCTCCAGAAAAAAATATCATGTGCTAATTCGTTCGTTAGGTTAGACTTTGAATTTTATTCTTGTTTTTGCTGATATCGTATTTGAATTTTATAAAATTGTGTATAATGAATTTGTGGCTGAAACTTGGTGGTTTTTCTAAGTATTAGGAGGTGAATTTTGTGTTAAACTTTTAGAACCCAACTTGTTGGTTTGATAGACCCTCTTAAAAATGTGTAAATCTTGGAAATTGCCTTGAGATAGAAGTTTTGGTTAAGAATTTGGTAATAAGCATGTTATGTGTTTCTTTGTGGCTTGTCTTGATTATTTTTATTTGAAATTGTGAGAAATCCACTAAGTGGTATGATCGAGTCTAAGTCCTAGAGTTCCAATATCCACAGGAATTCACGAACCACTTAGTCGAATCAAGTTCGGCTAAGTCAAATTTGTGATTTTCTACTTCGGTCTAGATAAAGCGTTGACTTTAGTATCTGGACTGAATGTAGGTTTTTAGAGGTGTTGACCTCGTCCCGCTTTCGAGATTCGTGATTGTGAACATTCGCTGCAAACAGGTGGGTACATTTATGATGTATTCCATAATTATTGCACTCTTTATTCGTATAATGCTTCATTTGAAAATGGTTGTATGCGTGAGAACCCTAGTCTAGGTGTCCCATACAATAGTGCCTTTGATGAATGCAGAAAACAGTGGGAGGTCACCTGCCCGTTGTATCCGGGAGGAGACGCCCCAAGCCGTTGTACCCGGAAGGGGAAAAACATCTCCACTGTCTCCTGGAAAGGATCCTACGAACCGTTGTACCCGGGGGTGGGAAGGTTTCCAGTTACTTCCATGCCGTTGTATCCGGAAGGTTGTTGTATGTACATAGGAGGTTTGCGATAGGGTTGAGTAGGGAGTTTAGACCTTGGATTCTATGCATACTATGTAGATGTTTTAAAATGCTTTATACTGGATAACTGTGCAATAATGGTGAGCTTGTTGGTTATGCTCACCCCCATTGTTTGTTTTCTGTTGTTGTTCCTCGCTTCCTTCTTTACGTTGAGATGAGCTGGAGGCGGTGGCGTAAAGACGAGCGAGATGGTGGTCAATGGTTGATTGTGTTATTCTTATGCTTCCGTCTGTTATGAATTGTTGAACTGCTTATTGACTTAGTTTCATTTTTCCTGCTTTGAACTGAATATTTATGCTATCGTCGGATTTGAACCTTGAGATTATGCTTTTACTTATTGGTTAATTTGGAACTTATGAAATGCTTGTTTGGGTTTGATAACTGTTAGTAACGCATGTGTAGGTTCTATCTGATTTGTTGTATGTTAGTTTAATTGCTGTTGGTAGTTAGGTAGCGCCCGTTGAGTTTTAAATTTTGGAATTGTTTAAAAAAAAAAACTAAGATTTTTGTGAATTTATTATGTAAATTCTTTAAAATAAAATGGGGCGTTACAGTTCCAATAACCTTATTTGTCACACCGTCACCGAACGTGACTTCCCCATTTGAACCAGAGTGAATGTTCATCAAGTAGGAAGGTTCCCCAGTCATGTGTCTAGAGCAGCCGTTGTCCAGATACCATTTACCTTTCAAGGAATCCTGAGAGACAGATCAGAGGCAAAACAGTTGAAGGATTTCTTAGCAACCCACACTTGATGTGTTTTGGCACGGTTATTTGAGAGGGTTCTGGCATTAACCTTCACCAGAATGCCAGACTGAATCCAACCTCTAACACTACCTGTACAAAGATCATGCTACATTTTATAACATTTGGGTCGTATGTGACCAGTGACACCACAGTAATGACAAATAGGAACAAAGTTATGGTGAGCTTTATTAACAGATTTTTGCATAGGAGAATGAACCTTCAAGGGAGATTTTGGAGATAGAGGCTTACTTACAGTGCTTTTTACAAACCTGTCAAACACGTTTCGGGAAGGTCTCTCATGCAGGCTCATACCTCTAATTCCAGGTTTGTCGCCAAATCCAAGACCGGTATGTGTTGCATTTGATGTTCCAGTTGAGGACTCAGGAATGTCTTCCCTACCTGTGTACCCTATTCCAGTAAGATCACCATGTTGTTTCCCCAAGGAAAGAAGTTCATTCAGATCTGCTTTTCCCTTATTCAGTTTCCGAACAGCCTCGGCAGTACGATTTAGCTCAGCAGAGTTTGCTTTCAGTTTACTTTCCATACTGGCATTTTCGTTCATGAGCCGATCAACCTCGTTTTTCAGATTCAAGATCTCCTGGTTCCATTCCGCAAATAGTTTCTGAGTGGAAAATAGTTCAGACCTCAAGCATTCAATGGTATGAGACTTTTCCAGTCCATCTTGCTTAGCAAGTTTAACACTGCTCTCAAGAATGCTAGTTTGAGCCTTTGCAGTATTCAGTTCACAATCTTTAGCAGCAGTGGAAGCGGATGTTTGTTCGTTCAACACCCTGTTAGCCCTTGAAAGTCTAAATACTTCATTTTGAAGCTTCTATAGAGCTTATGATGCTTGAGCACATTTTTCCATGGAAAGTAAGTGTACTGGATCAGCACACATATTTTGATCTGCTTCATCTTCAGATACATCTGCTTCTTTTAAACTTTCCTCGAACTTGGTCAGAACATGAGAAGTGGTGAGACACATGAACTTCTTAATTGATGAGTGGATAGCCATATTGCTAGTATGCGATGAAGGTTCATCACTGCCTTTCTCATCCGAGTCTTCCCAGGTTGCTTTTAGAGACTTGTTTTTCTTCTTAAGGTTGGCACACTCATACTGAAAGTGTCGAAAACCCGACACTCCCTGCATTGATCCTTCTCAACTCGTTGTGAGTCAGGTTTTGGGAGTGGCACACTATTTTTCTTATCATGAACCGCATTCTTGCTGAAGTTGTTGCTCTTTTCTCCATAAAATTTATTCTTGTACAGCCTCTGACTCATCTTTCCATAATTTCGCGCGATCAGCGCTAGTGCTTCTTTCAGTTCACTGTCATCAACCAACGAACCTTCATCATCATCGCTTTCTTCTTTTTCTTCAACTACAGCAGCTTTGAGAGCTAGACCCTTGCTTTTGACTTTATAATAATTGTTGTTAACTTCAGAGGTCTTGAGCTCTCCAAGAAGTTCATCAACATCAAGAGACGCAACTCTTTGAAAACTCTCAAGAGCTGTAATTTTCTCTTTGAACTTGGGAACAACCATTCTCGTAATCTTTTGAACTTGACGCTTCTCAGAAATTTCTTCTCCCAGCATCATACTTTAATTCACCAGATCACAAAATCTAGCATAATATATGACAATGGTCTCTTCATCCCTCATGCTGATTTCATCAAATTCAAGAGTTACCCGTTGAAGTCTGGACGCTTTGACAGCCATTGAACCTTCAAATTGACGCTGTAAGACCCTCCAAGCATCTTTTGCAGTTTTGCAATGAACTATCATTTTATGTCTTGTTTGATCTACTGCCATCATAATCGCATACAAGACACGATAGTTGGCTTCTTCTTGAAGCTTCTCAGCATCTGTCTAATTGTCCTTAGGTTTAGGAACCGTGACTTTCGTTGTTTCTTTTCCTTGATCAGGTGCTTGTTGCATGACTGGATGCTCCCATCCGTTTTCAACACATTCCCACACACTTTTTCCAAGCGGTCTTAAAAAAATTGTCATCATAGACTTCCAATACGAGTAGTTCGAACCGTCCAATTGCGGAGGCCTAGACATCGATCCGCTTTCTTGATTCATGATTTGATAGTACCACACGTCCTAGGATCTTCCGTAATGAAGACGAAAACTCGCTCTGGTGCTAATTGAAATTTGATACTCGTACACCAAGTATCAGGAGTTGCACGTAAATTGAATAAACAGAAAGAAGATTCAAACAAATACGGAAGCAGTTTTCACTATGAATTGAACCTTCAAGAGAGCGTCCCACTCTCCCTTTAGATCTCTTTCATTAATGTGAAATAACTCAAACACTATTCAAGGGTTTACAGCATAGACTCCCTCTACACTCTACTTGAATAGAGATTCACACAACTACTTATCCGACCACAACTCCCTTGTGGATTTTCTAGTTCGAATCCCTCAAACTAAACAGAATGAACCTCCGAACATCCTGTGACTGAATTTCAGAATAAAGTGTGTATGCAAAAATTTCGCTCCGCTCAATACAAAAAGCCGCACTCTAAATAAATGAAAAATTCTTAATCCCAATCAATAATCAAACGGATCTGCATCGAGCTCCTTTTATCCACCAGCTTCAAAATGGTAAATTCCTCCTTTTCTTTTCAACCAAGTCAAATATATATATGGTAGGTCATTATTCTTGGAGCCGGTGATCTCTCTTTCACGTATTTAAGGAAGTTGAATCCCATCCTTGATCTCATTGACCTGCCCACTATAACCATACGCTTTTAGACAATATAACAGAAATTTAATTTAACTATAATCAAACTTCCCTTAATTACACTCGCGGTTTTCTGACTGCTGAGAATTCCGAAGGTTCATCGATTTACTGCCAATCTTTAGCACTTACAGGGGTAATTAACAAAATGCAGAAAAAGAGGCATATGTGAAACCTTGAATAAAAATCTGGAATAACGAAGGCCTTCGGGCTGGCCAGTCTCGAGTCTCCACGACTAAGAAATGTGGTATTAGGATGAACTCATTTGAATTTGCACTTGCTACATTCGTTTGATGATTGTAGGTATCTGCGGAGTATGCTTTGTCGAATTATTTATTGAACTCTTGGTTTTGTGAAATGGGTCTACCGTACATTTTAGTGGATATTTATGTCCTTTATTATCGGGAAAAAGAGCTAAATTGTGGATTATGGTGTAATATAGTAACACGTGGATATGTTTGATTGTTTTGATGCATCTATTGCTATTATTGCTATTGGAATCGTCAATTGGATGATATGAATAGACTACGGCTCATGAACTTTGCTTGATATTTGCTGAGGAAAACACATGAACAGATGTACTAATATTTAGATATTGCATGGACTGCTTTGTTGAAATAAAGAATGGATAACAGGGAATAATCGAGCAGAAGTCATCATGTATAAACAGGAAAGGGAGGTTGAAAATGTGTTTGATGATTTTCTGATACGCTGGATATTTTTACGATTATCTAGTTCGTGTAACTATATTTTTGGTGATGCTAATGAGAATGATCGAATGTTATCATATCTTGTGGTGCTCGACGTATTTCTCTTTGACGTATTTCTCTTTGACCTGTGGTAGGTTGAAGTGCTCGAGCTGACCGAGGAAGAAAAAACCCACCATGACTAAGGCCTCCAGGCTGGGTGGTCCACCATGATTAAGGCCTCCGGGCTGGGTGGTTGAAGTAGACAAATCCACCATGACTAAGGCCTCCGGGCTGAGTGGTCGAAGATGAAAAACCCACCATGACTAAGGCCTCCGGGCTGGGTGGTCCACCATGATTAAGGCCTCCGGGCTGGGTGGTCGAAGACGAAAATTCCACCATGACTAAGGCTTCTGGGCTGGGTGGTCCACCATGATTAAGGCCTCCGGGCAGGGTGGTTGAAGACAAATCCACCATGACTAATGCCTCCGAGCTGGATGGTCCACCATGATTAAGGCCTCCGGGCTAGGTGGTCGAAGAAGACAAATCCACCATGACTAAAACCCATCGACCAAAGATAATCGTATGTGTCGACCACCCCTCCGAGGGTGGGCATGCGTTCGAAGAAAAACCCATCGAACGAGGATGGTCGTATGTGTCGACCACCCCTCCGAGTGTGGGCATGCGTTCGAAGCTAGATGAATGATTGTTATCATATTTTGTTGTGCTCGATGTATTTCCATTCAAACCTCAGAAGCAGGTTGAGTATGTTCATTACTGCTCGACCACGCTGATTTTTTGAATTTGAACTTGATTTTGTCGAAATTGTTTTTCGACTTCGACGAAAGGTCGAGTATATTCATTATTGCTTGATCAGGTCGATGATTTGAATTTGAGCTTGATTTTTTCGAAATTCCTTTTCAACCTCAGAAGCAGGTCGAGTGTGTTCATTATTGCTTGATTAGGTCGATGATTTGAATTTGAGCTTGATTTTGTCGAAATTCCTTTTCGATCTCAGAATCAGGTCGAGTGTATTCATTATTGATTGATCAGGTCGATGATTTGAATTTGTGCTTGATTTTGTCGTAATTGTTTTTCGACCTCGGCGGAAGGTCGAGTATATTCATTATTGCTTGATCAGGTCGATGATTTGAATTTTAACTTGATTTTGTCGAAATTGTTTTTCGACTTCGGCAGAAGGTCGAGTATATTCATTATTGTTTGAGCAGGTCGATGATTTGAAATTGAACTTGATTTTGTCGAAATTGTTTTTCGACTTCGGCGGAAGGTCGAGTATATTCATTATTGCTTGATCAGGTCGATGATTGAATTTGAGCTTGATTTTGTCGAAATTCCTTTTCGACCTCAGAAGTAGGTCGAGTGTATTCATTATTGCTTGAGGAGGTTAATGATTTGTATTTGAGTTTGATTTTGTCGAAATTCCTTTTCGACCTCAGAAGCAGGTCGAGTGTATTCATTACTGCTCAAAGTAGGTTGTTGTTGATTCTGGTTTGTTGAATTAATTTACCGACCCCGATGGTAGGTCGGGTATGTTCATTATTGCTCGAGTATGTTCACTTGATTATTCATTACTGCTCGAGCAGGTTGTTGGTTGGTCATTCTGGTTTGTCGAATTTATTTTTCAACCTCAGTGGCAGGTCGAGGATACTCCTTATTGCTTGGGCAAGTTGATTGCTTTTCACGTGGTGGTGTATTATCGAATTTATTTTTCAACCTCGGTGGCAGGTTGAGTGTATTTATTATTGCTCGAGCAAGTTGACGGTTTTATTTGACTTCGTTTTGTTAAATGCGATTTTTCGACGTGAGAGAGGAGTCAGGTCTTTAAGTCTTTGAGAGGATACACAACATGCTTGAATTTCAAAATTTGAACTAGGGAGCGATGGGATGAGGTTACCGGAAAGGTTTATTATTAATTGACAAAGCAGAATGTGTAAGTTCAAATTTTCAAATTCAAGACTTCGAAGATTGGTCCTGTGGTATTCGACCTTGATTTCAGTACTCGACCTCAGAGCCAGATCATTCAATTTTCGACCTCAGAGGCAGGTCTTTCGAGTTTCGATCCCAGATTCAGGTTTTTCAATTTTCGACCTCAGAGGCAGGTCTTTCGAGTTTGATTTCAGGTAAAGGTATTTCAGTTGTTGACTTTAGAGTCAGGTTTATCGGCTTTCGACCTAGAGGCAGGTCTTTTGTTTTTCGATCTGAGTTTTGGATTAGGATTTTTGACTTCAATTTTGGTTCTCGACTTGGAGGTAGCGTCGAGTTATTCAGTACCCAATCTCGGACACAGTTTTCAGT
This sequence comes from Striga hermonthica, assembly GCA_902706635.1. Classification (NCBI taxonomy): domain Eukaryota; kingdom Viridiplantae; phylum Streptophyta; class Magnoliopsida; order Lamiales; family Orobanchaceae; genus Striga; species Striga hermonthica. The sequence continues at coordinate 1,631,807 of CACSLK010009714.1, forward strand.
GCTCGATCTCAGAGAAATCTCTTGGCATTCAACATTAGCTTTGGTACTCAATCTCAGACACTAGTCTTTCGGTGCTCGACCACAGAGCTAGGTCTTTTGTTTTTCTACCTCAGAGGTCTTTTAGTTTTTTATCCTAGCTTAGGTTCTCGATCTCAAATGCAGATCTTTTGGTTTTCGACCCCAGAGGTGGATTACTTGGATTTCAATCTCAATGATCATCCGGCTTTCGACGCTGGACCCCAGTGGCGGGTCACTTAACATTTGACCTCGACAACCATTCAGTTTTTAGTGTTTGATTCCAATGGCGAGTCGCTCTATTTTTCACTCCCGGATCAAGTTATACTCACTCGACCAGAGTGGGGAAGACTAGATGATATAGCCACGGCTAGTACTGCCGGCTCGACTGGTAGTCTCTGATATAACATGCCATACCCGACTAGTTTTTAGGGAAATATATTGAAGAATACGCCTATACATAGTCTAAGACACTTGATATGATAATATGAGCCAAACCCAACTTAGGCCAAGCCCAATTTGGACTATAAGGTACACCCCCCGATAAAAAGGGGGCTAAGGTACTCATTTCAGACATTCTCTACACACTCTCTCTCTCTCTCTCTCTATATATATATATATATATATATATATATATATATGCATTCTCATATGAATCCAGTACTGACTTAAGCATCGTAGCCCCAAAGCCGGGCACCCCTTCCGGGGTCCCTGGCTTTGGGTTCTTGCAGGTACGGTGGTCGTCCGAGTCGAGGAAGCCCGGGTGACATCTTTGTCCCATCAGTGCATTATCAAATTATTTATACAATAAAATTATATTTTTTAATAAAATTATATTTGTGAATAAAAATTAATGCAAGCGTAAGCGTCCTGGTCCGGTTTGAACGGATAGATCTTGGTCCTCGCCGGTAAAACGCCAGAAACCTGCAAATAACTCTCACACCGGGGGTTCTGTCCGGTGAAGATCCTCCGATGCTTAAGTCAGTATGTGTATGAGTATGCTGGAGTGAAGTATGGAAAAATAGAATGTCTTCAAGGAAAAAGGCTCACCCCCTTTATATAGGGGTGAGATACCTGCCCTAATAGCTGCCCGGATAAGGATGAGCTGGCTGCCCAAGCTGCCCGTCCGTACTCTGGCACGCCGCGCACATGTCAGAGGTGGCGCTGGGCGTTGGGAGCTGTCAGAGGTGGTTATCGCTATCACCCAATACATTGTCGACACGTGTCCCCCCTGCACATGGGGTAAATATTCTCCTGGGACTCAGTTGGAGGATCTTACGTGCGCCCGTGATACACGCGCCCATGACTAGGCCGACTGTTAGTTCCTCGAAGCGATCGACCTGTTGAGGTCGAATAGGTTGCTCGATCATGTATCTAGTCAAGCGATGGGTTGCTCGATCGTTAGTCTGGTCGTGCGGTGGACTGGTCAACTACCTGCCTGGTCGATTCCCTGAATGTTCGATCTTCCTGCCTTTTGGCTTGGCTCCCTCTTGGTTTAACCTTCTCGACCGGCCTAGCAGACCGGTTTAGCCTTGTGTATATAATATCCCATATCATCTAGTCCCCCCCCCCACTCTGGTCGAGTCTGAGTAACTCGATCTAAGAGTGAATTGGTATTTATCAACCTCTGGGATGGCTCGTCGTCAGATATCGACCGGCTGGCGAGTTTATCGCTTATCTTTTCAAATAAATTCCCATTAATTGTCAGGCATAAGGTAGTCTGCCCCATATCCTTCCTGTCTCATCTGCTTTCCTGCCACGCGTCGCTTCTGTTCGCGTGTGTCAGGTACTTTAATGATGACGCCCCCTCGCATAACGCGCCCACTTAGAGCGTCGTGCCATTTAATGCTTTCCGCCGTGTGATCTAACTTTAATCTAACGGTCTTCATCTTTCCACCTCTTGGATTCCTCAGAGTATAAAATCAACACTTAGTAAAATTTCGGACTTTTTCCGCTTTCACTCTCCCCAAATTCCTTTGCATTCACAGCCCTCTCTGCAAAAAATCCTAGTTTCCGCCGGCGATTCTTCCTGCAATCTTCAAGCTTTTCCGATTCTCTCCTCCGCGATTATGAGTAAGTTGTTTTCCCCTGATTTTGTACTTCATGTATCTGGGCTTTTGTGTTTTGAGAAATTTTTTCTCTCTCTTTTTTCAAATTGGGCATCTTGAACCTTACTGACTGGGTATCTTGAATTTGTGTATTGGGCATTCTTGTTTGGTTGTCAATTGCTGTGGATTTTACTTCCTTCTTCAAAAAGTCCCCTGAAATCACCCCTCTTCGTGGAACCCTAGTTTTTCTCTTCTTGATTCTGTTTTTGTTGTTTGAATTTCTCTTTCTTCTTCTCTCTTTTTTTTTTCAGATCCTGTGCCTCGATCTCCTTCCTCGACCACCTCCTCTGACTCAGTCCAAATACTACCTTCTGCATTTGAGGCCGTTCCTCTCTCGATTCTTCGCCCCGGCGATACTGTCCCTACCCGCGTTTTTATAGCTCGCGTTGCTTCCTCCAACTCCGGGGATACTATGGATAAGATCCCTCTCCGCCGCTGTCGACTTGCTCTTGGCGCGTTAGATGAGCCAGAGGAGGATGAAGTTATTTCTCCTCAGCCCACTGCTCCTTCATCTTCAGCCATCCCGCCTTCTTCCTTCCAACCTGGATCTTCGAACTCTCCGCCCAAACAATCCTCGACCAAAAAACTCTCCCAGCGTTCGTCCTCTACCTCTCTCTCTCATCCCTGGTTTAATCCTAAGAAAATTGGCCAACCTCTTGGTTGGGCATTCCTTAAGTCTACTTCCTCTGACAAATATGATCACCCTCCGCGTGATTGTTATGCTTTTTTCGATATACAATTCAAACTTGGTCTCTGTTTTCCCCTAAGTCCCGAGCTGCTTCGTATTTGCGAATGGTTCTCGCTTCCCCTTCATCAACTTCCACCTAACGCTATCCGTTTTATGAACACCTTCATTATTCTCTGTCACGTTCGTTTAGGTCGATTTGACCTGGATTTTTTCCATTATTGCTATACCCCCTCTAAACAAGGTCGAGGCCTTTATTTGAAAAGTTGCAACGGCGCCCACTTTATTAATGATATCCCTTCTAATCTTCCCAAGTGGAGCGACAAATTCATTCTTGTTCGACCTGACGCCCCTTTTTCTTGGCCTTCGGTCCCCTGGGTCAAGGAAGTCTCAAAAGAGGCGGCTTCGGCCCTTCCTCTGAATCCCCTTTTCGACCAACGGGTCCACACTTGGAACTCCAAGACCGTTGCGTCGGAAATACTACTCAAGGACGAGAATCTTCTCCACTACTGTGGTCTTCTTACCCATAAAGTTTGTCCTCCTCTTACCGATGAGGTCCTCGATCTCATTCGGATTGAGAATGATCTAGGTAATAGTTGAGCAAATTGGTCGAGTGTTCATGCGTTTCATTTCTTTGTCTTTGTTCTGAGTGATTTTTGTTGATTGTCGGGTATGATCTGTGTTGCGATCTTCTTACAGAGGTGCCCAGTTTCAACATACCTCTGAGGAAAACTCCTCTAAAAAAGAAGTCAGGGGTAGCCTCGGGCTCGACGAGTGACCAGGCTGGAGGATCGACCAACTCCGGTGGATCTAGGCCGGAGCAGCAGCAACGATC
>CACSLK010009714.1:1659098-1690275 GCA_902706635.1 Striga hermonthica
TCTCTCTCTCTCTCTCTCTCTCGCTGATTTAAAAAAAAAAGAGAAAAGAAATCGAAAAACAGAGCATAAACGAGGAAGGAAAACCTGCAACTTCCGGCGGCCCTTCCTTGCAGCTTTCCGGCGTGAACCAGCTGATCATCACCTCCGATCATCACCATCACAAATCCCGCGCAGCCCGTCATCCTCCTCGCGAGTTCCAGCGAGCACTCCTGGCGACTCTTTTCTTCCGGCTCACGTTCAACCCTCACCGTTCACGAGCCCCGCGAACAGCCAGACCTCCGGAGACCATCGTGTACCTACTGCTCACTCGCGTCGCTGTCCTCAGGCCACCGCAGGAAGCTTTTCGCGAGTCCAACGTTCACAATCGCGCCCTTACTTGCAGTCCTGATTCTCGGGTCCTGTCGGCGAGCCAAACGAAGTTGTCGAGCCCTCCCGAACAGCCCATCTCAGCTTTTGGCTCGTTCTTGGTCATTTTTTTAATCCCGAGAATGGTACCGAGACCCGTTTTCCCTCTCGTTTGTTTATGTGTTGTGTTTTGAGAATATAGATATGTTATTAATATTATTTAATGTCATGATTTTATGTGGATTCCGTCGGTTCATGCGAATCGAACGAGAACTCGTTAAAAGTGTTAAGTTGTTGTGGATTTAGGAACCTAGGATCGATACGAACACAATGGTCATGACCTTGTGTTGTTTCGATTTGTAGATTGGGAGACATGAATTTTTTTGAAGTTTTTAATTGTTGTTTTATGTGTAAAATTCACCATAAATCTCATGATTTTCCGATTGGCATGAAATTTGAACTGAGTTACCCTCAGTTGATTGTATAGCTTGTGTAAAAATTTCATAATTTTGCATGGCATGTAGCTATTTTAAATAATTAATGTGATTTCTGGACAGAAATATGTTAAATGCATATTAAATAGGTTCACGCTCTGATTTTGCTAAAATTTGAATATGTTATGAATCTGCCATGTTTATATACTGTGTAAAATTTTTAGAATTTTTTGATTAAGTTTCATAGGGTAAATGAATTATTTTCAGATTCTGCAGAAAGTAATTTTATTTATGATAAATCAGTTGGTTATTGAAAAAATTCTGATTTTTGGCTACGATGCTCGTCTTATGTGTAGTATCATGATGTGAGAAGATTGGAAGTTTTAGAGTTCAAAATGGTTCGGTTTTAGTTGAAATTCGATAAGCTGCAGAAACTTGTAGGAATGTTTAAAATTCGTGTGTTTATTGTTTGAAGCTAAAATTTTTATATGTTGGTCTTTAACTACTAATCTTGCTTCAGAAAAAATATCATGTGCTAATTCGTTCGTTAGGTTAGATTTTGAATTTTATTCTTATTTTTACTGATATCGTATTTGAATTTTATAAAATTGTGTATAATGAATTTGTTGCTGAAACTTGGTGGTTTTTCTAAGTATTAGGAAGTGAATTTTGTGTTAAACTTTCAGAACCCAACTCGTTGGTTTGATGGACCCTCTTAAAAATGTGTAAATCTTGAAAATTGCCTTGAGATAGAAGTTTTGGTTAAGAATTTGGTAATCAGCATGTTATGTGTTTCTTTGTGGCTTGTCTCGATTATTTTTATTTGAAATTGTGAGAAATCCACTAAGTGGTATGATCAAGTCTATGTCCTAGAGTTCCAATATCCACAGGACTTCACGAACCACTTAGTCGAATCAAGTTCGGCTAAGTCAAATTTGTGATTTTCTACTTCGGTCTAGATAAAGCGTTGACTTTAGTATCTGGACTGAATGTAGGTGTTTAGAGGTGTTGACCTCACCCTGCTTTCGAGATTCGTGATTGTGAACAGTCGCTGCAAACAGGTGGGTACATTTATGATGTATTCCATAATTATTGCACTCTTTATTCGTATAATGCTTCGTTTGAAAAATAGTTGTATGTGTGAGAACCCTAGTCTAGGTGTCCCGTACAATAGTGCCTTTGATGAATGCGAAAACAGTGGGAGGTCACCTGCCTGTTGTATCCGGGAGGAGACGCCCCAAGCCGTTATACCCGGAAGGGGAAAAACATCTCCACTGTCTCCTGGAAAAGATCCTACGAATCATTGTACCCGGGGGTGGGAAGGTTTCCAGTTACTTCCATGCCGTTGTATCCGGAAGTTTATTGTATGTACATAGGAGGTTTGCGATAGGGCTGAGTAGGGAGTTTAGACCTTGGATTCTATGCATACTGTGTAGATGTTTTAAAATGCTTTATACTGGATAATTGTGCAATAATGGTGAGCTTGTTGGTTATGCTCACCCCCATTGTTTGTTTTCTGTTGTTGTTCCTCACTTCCTTCTTTAGGTTGAGATGAGCTGGAGGCGGTTGCGTAAAGACGAGCGAGATGGTGGTCAATGGTCGATTGTGTTATTCTTATGCTTCCGTCTGTTATGAATTGTTGAACTGCTTATTGACTTAGTTTCATTTTTCCTGCTTTGAACTGAATATTTATGCTATCGTCAGATTTGAACCTTGGGATTATGCTTTTACTTATTGGTTAATGTGGAACTTATGAAATGCTTGTTTGGGTTTGATAACTGTTAGTAACGCATGTGTAGGTTCTATCTGATTTGTTGTATGTTGGTTTAATTGCTGTTGGTAGTTAGGTAGCGTCCGTTGAGTTTTAAATTTTGGAATTGTTTAAAAAAAAACTAAAATTTTTGTGAATTTATTATGTAAATTCTTTAAAATAAAATGGGGCGTTACAGTTCCAATAACATTATTGCTTACACCGTCACCGAACGTGACTTCCCCATTTGAACCAGACTGAATGTTCATCAAGTAGGAAGGTTCCCCAGTCATGTGTCTAGAGCAGCCGCTGTCCAGATACCATTTACCTTTCAAGGAATCCTGAGAGACAGAACAGAGGCAAAACAGTTGAAGGATTTCTTAGCAACCCACACTTGATGTGTTTTGGCACGGTTATTTCAGAGGGTTCTGGCATGAACCTTCACCAGAATGCCAGACTGAATCCAACCTCTAACACCCCCTGTACAAAGATCATGCTACATTTTATAACATTTGGGTCGTATGTGACCAGTTACACAGTAATGACAAATAGGAATAAAGTTATGGTGAGCTTTATTAACAGATTTTTGCATAGGAGAATGAACCTTCAAGGGAGATTTTGGAGATAGAGGCTTACTTACAGTGCTTTTTACAAACTTATCAAACACGTTTCTGGAAGGTCTCCCATGCAGGCTCATACCTCTAATTCCAGGTTTGTCGCCAAATCCAAGACCGGTATGTGTTGCATTTGAAGTTCCAGTTGAGGACTCAGGAATGTCTTCCCTACCTGTGTACCCTATTCCAGTAAGATCACCATGTTGTTTCCCCAAGGAAAGAAGTTCATTCAGATCTGCTTTTCCCTTATTCAGTTTCCGAACAGCCTCGGCAGTACGATTTAGCTCAGCAGAGTTTGCTTTCAGTTTACTTTCCATACTGGCATTTTCGTTCATGAGCCGATCAACCTCGTTTTTCAGATTCAAGATCTCCTGGTTCCATTCCGCAAGTAATTTCTGAGTGGAAAATAGTTCAGACCTCAAGCATTCAATGGTCTGAGACTTTTCCAGTCCATCTTGCTTAGCAAGTTTAACACTGCTCTCAAGAATGCTAGTTCGAGCCTTTGCAGTATTCAGTTCACAATCTTTAGCAGCAGTGGAAGCGGATGTTTGTTCGTTCAACACCCTGTTAGCCCTTGAAAGTCTAAATACTTCATTTTGAAGCTTCTGTAGAGCTGATGCCTGAGCACATTTTTCCATGGCAAGTAAGTGTACTGGATCAGCACACATATTTTGATCTGCTTCATCTTCAGATACATCTGCTTCTTTTAAACTTTCCTCAAACTTGGTCGGAACATGAGAAGTGGTGAGACACATGAACTTCTTAACTGAGGAGTGGATAGCCATATTGCTAGTATGCGATGAAGGTTCATCACTGCCTTCCTCATCTGAGTCTTCCCAGGTTGCTTTTAGAGACTTGTTTTTCTTCTTAAGGTTAGCACACTCATACTGAAAGTGTCCAAAACCCGACACTCCCTGCATTGATCCTTCTCAACTCGTTGTGAGTCAGGTTTTGGGAGTGGCACACTATTTTTCTTACCATGAACTGCATTCTTGCTGAAGTTGTTGCTCTTTTCTCCAAAAAATTTATTCTTGTACAGCCTCTGACTCATCTTTCCATAATTTCGCGCGATCAGCGCTAGTGCTTCTTTCAGTTCGCTGTCATCAACCAACGAACCTTCATCATCATCGCTTTCTTCTCTTTCTTCAACTACAGCAGCTTTGAGAGCTATACCCTTGCTTTTGACTTTATCATATTTGTTGTTAACTTCAGAGGCCCTGAGCTCTCCAAGAAGTTCATCAACATCAAGAGACGCAACTCTTTGAAAACTCTCAAGAGCTGTAATTTTCTCTCTGAACCTGGGAACAACCATTCTCATAATCTTTTGAACTTGACGCTTCTCAGAAATTTCTTCTCCCAGCAACATACTTTAATTCACCAGATCACAAAATCTGGCATAATATATGACAATGGTCTCTTCATCCCTCATGCTGATTTCATCAAATTCAAGAGTTACCCGTTGAAGTCTGGACGCTTTGACAGCCATTAAACCTTCAAATTGACACTGTAAGACCCTCCAAGCATCTTTTGCAGTTTTGCAATGAACTATCATTTTATGTCTTGTTTGATCTACTGCCATCATAATCGCATACAAGGCACGATAGTTGGCTTCTTCTTGAAGCTTCTCAGCATCTGTCCAATTGTCCTTAGGTTTAGGAACCGTGACTTTCGTTGTTTCTTTTCCTTGATCAGGTGCTTGTTGCATGACTGGATGCTCCCATCCGTTTTCAACACTTTCCCACACACCTTTTCCAAGCTATCTTAAAAAAATTGTCATCATAGACTTCCAATACGAGTAGTTCGAACTGTCCAATTGCGGAGGCCTAGACATCGATCCGCTTTCTTGATTCATGATTTTATAGTACCACACGTCCTAGGATCTTCCGTAATGAAGACGAAAACTCGCTCTGGTGCCAATTGAAATTTGATACTCGTACACCAAGTATCAGGAGTTGCACGTAAATTGAATAAACAGAAAAGAAGATTCAAACAAATACGGAAGCAGTTTTCACTAAGAATTGAACCTTCAGGAGAGCGTCCACTCTCCCTTCAGATCTGTTTCATTAATGTGAAATAACTCAAACACTATTCAAGGGTTTACAACATAGACTCCCTCTACACTCTACTTGAATAGAGATTCACACAACTACTTATCCGACCACAACTCCCTTGTGGATTTTCTAGTTCAAATCCCTCAAACTAAACAGAATGAACCTCCGAACATCCTGTGACTGAATTTCAGAATAAAGTGTGTATGCAAAAATTTCGCTCCGCTCAATATAAAAAAATGCACTCTAAACAAATGAAAAATTCTTAATCCCAATCAATAATCAAACGGATCTGCATCGAGCTCCTTTTATCTTCCAGCTTCAAAATGGTAAATTCCTTCTTTTCTTTTCAACCAAGTCAAATATATATATGGTAGGTCATTATTCTTGGAGCCGGTGATCTCTCTTTCACGTATTTAAGGAAGTTGAATCCCATCCTTGATTTCATTGACCTGCCCACTATAACCATACGCTTTTAGACAATATAACAAAAATTTAATTTAACTATAATCAAACTTCCCTTAATTACACTCGCGGTTTTCTGACTGTTGAGAATTCCGAAGGTTCATCGATTTACTGCCAATCTTTAGCACTTACGGGGATAATTAACAAAATGCAGAAAAAGAGGCATATGCGAAACCTTGAACAAAAATCTGGAATGACGAAGGCCTTCGGGCTGGCCAGTCTCGAGTCTCCTCGACTAAGAAATTTGGTATTAGGATGAACTCATTTGAATTTGCACTTGCTACATTCGTTTGATGATTGTAGGTATCTGCGGAGTATGCTTTGTCGAATTATTTATTGAACTCTTGGTTTTGTAAAATTCTGGTCTACCGTACATTTGAGTGGATATTTATGTCCTTTATTATCGGGAAAAAGAGCTAAATTGTGGATTATGGTGTGTTATAGTAACACGTGGATATGTTTGATTGTTTTGATGCATCTATTTCTATTATTGCTATTGGAATCGTCAATTGGATGATATGGATAGACTACGACTCATGAACTTTGCTTGATATTTGCTGAGGAAAACACATGAACAGATGGACTAATATTTAGATATTGCATGGACTGCTTTGTTGAAATAAAGAATGGATAACATGGAATAATCGAGCAGAAGTCATCATGTATAAACAGGAAAGGGAGGTTGAAAATGTGTTTGATGATTTTCTGATACGCTGGATATTTTTATGATTATCTAGTTCGTGTAACTATATTTTTGGTGATGCTAATGAGAAAGATCGATTGTTATCATATCTTGTGGTGCTCGACGTATTTCTCTTTGACGTATTTCTCTTTGACCTGTGGTAGATTGAAGTGCTCGAGCTGACCGAGGAAGAAAAAACCCACCATGACTAAGGCCTTCAGGCTGGGTGGTCCACCATGATTAAGGCCTCCGGGTTGGGTGGTTGAAGTAAACAAATCCACCATGACTAAGGCCTCCGGGCTGGGTGGTCGAAGATGAAAAACCCACCATGACTAAGGCCTCTGGGCTGGGTGGTCCACCATGATTAAGGCCTCTGGGCAGGGTGGTCGAAGACGAAAATCCCACCATGACTAAGGCCTCTGGGCTGGGTGGTCCACCATGATTAAGGCCTCCGGGCAGAGTGGTTGAAGAAGACAAATCCACCATGACTAAGGCCTCCGGGCTGGATGGTCCACCATGATTAAGGCCTCCGGACTGGGTGGTCGAAGAAGACAAATCCACCATGACTAAAACCCATCGACCAAAGATAGTCATATGTGTCGACCACCCCTCCGAGGGTGGGCATGCATTCAAAGAAAAACCCATCGAACGAGGATGGTCGTATGTGTCGACCACCCCTCCGAGTGTGGGCATGCGTTCGAACCTAGATGATTGATTGTTATCATATTTTGTTGTGCACGATGTATTTCTATTTAAACCTAAGAAGCAGGTTGAGTATGTTCATTACTGCTCGAGCACGCTGATTTTTTGAATTTGAACTTGATTTTGTCGAAATTATTTTTCGACTTCGGCGAAAGGTCGAGTATATTCATTATTGCTTGATTAGGTCGATGATTTGAATTTGAGCTTGATTTTTTCGAAACTCCTTTTCGACCTCAGAAGCAGGTCGAGTGTGTTCATTATTTCTTGATCAGGTCGATGATTTGAATTTGAGCTTGATTTTGTCGAAATTCCTTTTCGACCTCAGAATCAGGTCGAGTGTATTCATTATTGATTGATCAGGTCGATGATTTGAATTTGAGCTTGATTTTGTCGTAATTGTTTTTCGACCTCGGCGGAAGGTCGAGTATATTCATTATTACTTGAGCAGGTCGATGATTTGAATTTGAACTTGATTTTGTCGAAATTGTTTTTCGACTTCGGCGGAAGGTCGAGTATATTCATTATTGTTTGAGCAGGCCGATGATTTGAATTTGAACTTGATTTTGTCGAAATTGTTTTTTGACTTCGGCGGAAGGTCGAGTATATTCATTATTGCTTGATCAGGTCGATGATTGAATTTGAGCTTGATTTTGTCGAAATTCCTTTTCGACCTCAGAAGCAGGTCGAGTGTATTCATTATTTCCTGAGGAGGTTAATGATTTGTATTTGAGTTTAATTTTGTCGAAATTCCTTTTCGACCTCAGAAGCAGGTCGAGTGTATTCATTACTGCTCAAAGCAGGTTGTTGTTGATTCTGGTTTGTTGAATTAATTTTCCGACCCCGATGGTAGGTCGAGTATGTTCATTATTGCTCGAGTATGTTCACTTAATTATTCATTACTGCTCAAGCGGGTTGTTGGTTGGTCATTCTGGTTTGTCGAATTTATTTTTCAACCTCAGTGGCAGGTCGAGGATACTCCTTATTGCTTGAGCAAGTTGATTGCTTTTCACGTGGTGGTGTATTATCGAATTTATTTTTCGACCTCGGTGGTAGGTTGAGTGCATTTATTATTGCTCGAGCAAGTTGACGGTTTTATTTGACTTTGTTTTGTTAAATGCGATTTTTCGACGTGAGAGAGGAGTCAGGTCTTTCAGTCTTCGAGAGGATACACAACATGCTTGAATTTCAAAATTTGAACTAGGGAGCGATGGGATGAGGTAACCGGAAAGGTTTATTATTAATTGACAAAGCAGAATGTGTAAGTTCAAATTTTCAAATTCAAGACTTTGAAGATTGGTCCTGTGGTATTCGACCTCGATTTCAGTACTCGACCTCAGAGCCAGATCATTCAATTTCTGACCTCAGAGGCAGGTCTTTCGAGTTTCGATCCCAGATTCAGGTTTTTCAATTTTCGACCTCAGAGGCAAGTCTTTCGAGTTTGATTTCAGATAAAGTTATTTCAGTTGTTGACTTTAGAGTCAGGTTTATTGGCTTTCGACCTAGAGGCAGGTCTTTTGTTTTTCGACCTCAGACGCAGGTCTTTTGTTTTTCGATCTCAGTTTTGGATTAGGATTTTCGACTTCAATTTGGTTCTCGACTTGGAGGTAGCGTCGAGTTATTCAGTACCCAATCTCAGACACAGTTTTCAGTGCTCGATCTCAGAGAAATCTTTTGGCATACGACATTAGCTTCGGTACTCAATCTCAGACACTGGTCTTTCGGTGCTCGACCACAGAGCTAGGTCTTTTGTTTTTCGACCTCAGAGGTCTTTTAGTTTTTAATGCCAGCTTAGGTTCTCGATCTCGAATGCAGATCTTTTTGTTTTCGACCCCAGAGGCAGTTCACTTGGATTTCAATCTCAATGATCTTCCGGCTTCTGATGCTGGACCCCAGTGGTGGGTCACTTAACATTTGACCTCGACAACCATTCAGTTTTCAGTGTTTGACCCCAATGGCGAGTCGCTCTATTTTTCACTCCTGGATCGAGTTATGCTCACTCGACCAGTGTGGGGGGGACTAGATGATATAGCCACGACTAGTACTGCCGGCTCGACTGGTAGTCTCTGATATAACATGCCATACTCGACCAGTTTTTAGGGAAATATATTGAAGAATACGCCTATACATAGGCTAAGACACTTGATATGATAATATGAGCCAAACCCAACTTAGGCCAAGCCCAATTTGGACTATAAGGTACACTCCCCCTATAAAAAGGGGGCTAAGGTACTCATTTCAGACATTCTCTACACACTCTCTCTCTCTATATATATATATGCATTCTCATATGAATCCAGTACTGACTTAAGCATCGGAGCCCCAAAGTCGGGCACCCCTTCCGGGGTCCCTGGCTTTGGGTTCTTGCAGGTATGGTGGTCGTCCGAGTCGAGGAAGCCCGAGTGACATCTTTGTCCCATCAGTGCATTATCAAATTATTTATACAATAAAAGTATATTTTTTAATAAAATTATATTTGTGAATAAAAATTATATTTGTTATTTATATTAATTTGTTATTTATATAAAAAAAATATAAATTTTTGAATGGAATTTAATTATTTAAAACATAAGGTATCGACTCGAAATAATAATAATTTTGGAACTTTTGCCCCGGTTAAAGGCTAAATAAAGGTAAAAGGGTCGTCGAGGGTTACGAGCTAAAGTTTCGGTTCAGTCCGACAGTTGTTGGTGGTGCACGGCTGCGCCAGCGAGCATCGCACACAGGTCGAGCCTGGAGGCCTGCAGTGCCACGCGGGTTGCACCTGGGACGTCTGGCGGGCAGTATGTGCGGGTCGTTGGAACTTCGAGGGTCACGCGTGCGGGACGCGCTAGAATGTCTGCAGGTCGCCTGCGAACAACTCGCCGGTCTCGGTGGGGCAGTAGCAACACATGGGTCACCTGCGAGCCTCGCGCGCATCCACGAAGGACCTGCATGCGCCTCGACAATGGGTCTCTGTGGCTGCGAACAGCCTGGGACAGGCCTGGGCACCGGCAAATTGTTTTCACTGCTGATCAACTTTTCGGTAACCGGGGTTCAAAGTTGAACATAGTTTTGCGAAAAATATATAATTTTGGCAGAGCTCCAAACAACTAGAAAAATCGGGGCATGGCTCGACTAAACGAATTCACCAAACTCATGGCACAAACTTAAATTGAAACTTTAGAAGAATATACTCAGTTTGGTTCTCAATATTCAATCGACATTTCGACATGTATTTTAACGAAATAAAGAGATTAAGAGGGGACTTACCTTTCGCCGGCAAAATGAGAAAGATCACCCTTATGCGTACCTTTGGTCAACGAAGAAACTCATCTCAGCCGCGAAAGAGTTGCTCTTGTTCGCTTCGGAAGAAGGCTCGTCCAAGCGTGAAGGATCGTTGCTTGTTCTTGCAGGGAGAAGCTTCGTACGTCGAGAGAAAACTAACAAAAATCTGATGAAGAAGAGAAGGAGAGAAGATGACGAAGGAAGAGTGAAGGGAAGAGGTAGGGCTTGGGGCCTTTCGGACTTAAGGAGAGAGGCGAGAGATTCATTAACTGATGGTGAGAAATAAGAGATAGAGAGATAATCGATGGCAAGAATTAAAGCTAGATTATGAGGAAACGTGTGTGAGAAAAATTGGACGCTTGCTAAACTCTTCGCTCTTCAATCGTTCTTTCCTTTTAACTTGGTAAATATCTTAATTCAATCCCAATAAAATTAGACCACAAATCTTATTATTTTAAGTATCCTAATTACCTTAAATTTTATCTCAAATCTTTTTAATTTAATTTACTTTAACTGTTACTAGTGATCACCCGTGCGATGCACGGGAAAATTATTATCTATGTGCTTTTCAGAAGGCAAAAATATATATAAATTGTGTAATAACAAAATGAACATGATCATAAGAATAGACATATAAACATATAAGTAAACTGAAAAGATCATATATTATTGAACACTTCCCTATATACAACATTATTGGTTTGATTCTTTGGCACGTCATCTTCGCCGCAAATTAAGATTTCACCTCCTTTCAGTTAGTGACACGGGAGACAACAACATATAACTGATCTTGACTGAACACTGGTTTCTTAAGAAATAAGCAAACATGGGATAAGGATTGTCTCTGGCTCTTGTTTATAGTCATGGCGTAAGAAACCATAATGGGAAACTGCCGCCTAACTTGAAAGGAATTCTAACATCAGAAGGAGTTATGGTCATTCTTGGAATCAACACCATATCACCAGCATGATCTCCTGTGAGTATCTTACACTCAAGAACATGAGTGGATAGTATTGTCACAACCAATCTTGTACCATTACACAAACCCATAGAATGATCCATGTTCCGCAACAACATGACTGGAGTTCCAATCTTCAAATACAACTCATGGTTCGGTATTCCGGAACACTTAATACTATTCAAAAACTCAGGCGTATGGAGACCAGACAAAAAATCATTATTAGAATCCGATTTACACGTACTATCAGAGCTCAAGTACATACGACCATCCAACAAATTCAATGATGTCATGTACTCATTGATAGATGTTCGCCTATATTTTTAAAGCTCGACCGCAAGTGTACGGCTTCGCTCGTAGTATGTGGCAAGCAAGGTCGTATCCCAAGAGACCAAACAACCAATTAATCAAGTACTAGATTATGATAGTGCCAATTTTATTTAGACGACCGAATATAAGATTGATTAACTAAACTAAGAAAATAATTCAAAAGATACGAAGTCAATAACAAGAAAACAACTAGAAAAACACTTAAGAAGAATATATGAGAATGGTAGATTCTAAGACTATGGGTTCAATTAACAGTTGAGTTCCTTCAGATATATCACAATTAACTATTTCTTTATCTACCCTATAAGATGATCACAAAATTAGCCTATCGTCCCTCTCGAGATCGATAAAACCGTAAATTAAATCACATATATTAGCGTCTCCACTTAACACATGGAATTCAACTCCAAATAGATTAAAAGATCTAAAATCCTCACAATTACCTACTAATCTCTCGATTCAAGCAAGTAAATTATGTCAAATATTAAAGACCTAATATTGAACTCATCTCTCGAATTATGAACAATATTGTCAAACATGTAAAAGAATTGATCAAGTTCTAAACATGGAATAAGAACAAAATACTTGAATAGGGTTCAAAAGAAAAACAATCAATTATAAATAAATCATCCAAAATCCCAACATATTAATCTACTACCAAGTCTTACAATCAATAAATCTAGCTACTCATGTTCGAATTCAAACACATAGACATATTAGAAATCGACATGATCAATAAAATTTCAAGAGGAAAGAAGAAATAAAAACTAGGAATCTCGTCGATCTTTCAATCTTCTTGATTCCTTCGTAGTTGGTCTTCCTTTTTGCTCCTCAATTGCTTCCCTTGTGTGTTCTAAGCCTTTCTCCTTGTATTTTATATCTTCCTCCCTCAGAATAGGGTTAATATGCTCTTTTTAATGTCCAAAAACTCTTCTCCTTGTCCAAAAAGGCAAGGGATTAAAAACTGTCCGCGCGCGCGACCCGACCCGAAACGCCCGTGTCACAGGTCATGTCACGGGTCGTGTCCGGTCCTTAAGCTTTGAATTCTTTCTGTTGAGGTGACATGGGCTCTGACACGGGCTGGTTGGTCGTGTCACAGCCCGTGTCACACCCCAGCATGCACGTTTTTGTCCGTTTTGCTCGTTTCTTCCATTTTTCTCATCCATGCATCGATCTATCATCATCCCGGGAGTCTTAGGCACTCACCATGCTCCTCCAATAGCCAAAGCTCTCCAAATATGTGAAAATATCTACAAAACAAGCACGTGTAATACCTTTCCAACAAATATAGAATTAAAGCACAATAATGCAATTTGTACACTAATAATGTGACAAACAAGCTCTAGATACTAGATGAATATGGTGTAAAATCACACACGAACAAACCCCCAAACTTCAACATTGATAGTCACGATCAATGCATCTCATTCTCTCAACACACAAAGAAAAACAATCACAACTCTCAAAGTCGATCATACACATCATCAATAGTCATCAGGCAAATAACATACTAAATTCCGAAATATTTAAACAAAAAGAATGCTTCATCAAGATCGTGGTCAATACTTCAATCCACAAATACCTCACCGGATAAGTGTATACTCTCACTCTCGAAAGTGTATAGGGAAATAATCGCTCAAATCAATTCAATGTCAAAGAATTACCATAAGCTTGCAAATTGTCTACTATCTCCACCACTTATAGTGCATGCATTTCATGAATCAAAAAGGACTTCTTATTTGGTTGTAATGTAGGCTCTTTGGTTAGGGTAGGAAAAATATGGACAAAGTGACGAACACTTGAGCATCTAGAACTACAAAACATGAATCACAATAATTCATCTCCTTATCAACATAACCCATCTACTACCCAAATTCAATCAATTATCTCAATCCATAAGAGAATACAGATCAAACAAAAAACCAAAAATAGCCTTTATTCGAACTAAGGCAAACTATATACAAAATAAACTTTTTTTTTTATTTTTCTTTCTTTTTTTTCTTTTTTTTTTTCTTTTTTTTGTTTCATTGGCCTCACTCAATGGCCTTATTCAAATTCCGAAACAACATTTTCATCCCAAAACATCCCTTTATTCTCACCACCACAACACACTCATCCCTTCATATAATATAATCCTAAATGCTCAAGTAGGGACAAGAAAAAAATAAAGATAATAGCTTAATGTGTGGCAATCAATAAAATAGGCAAAAGCTCAAAAGGGTTGACTAGGGAATAAAAACATTACTTGGTAAGCTAAAAGTCAAAATGGCTAAAAAAAAAAAATCCTTAAATCATTTTCACAAAAAGCACACACCATGTAGTCTCAATATAGATACCAATGCAAGTTCTAGAATTCAACAACAATGAACGATACACTCAATCAACAAAGTATAAGGCTCAAAAGCTCACAAGTGATCATATATATTCATGAATTAAAAGCATTAACCAATCATTCAAATTCACAATTCAATTCATCATCAAATTCCATAACCTAGTACGTCATGCCCGAATTATATATCACATATGCATAACAAACTTATCAAGGTGAATCCAAGTTGACCAACTACAACTACTCAAATCCTACAAAAGCAATAAACGTGCTAAAGCAATAACCCTAACATGCAACTATATGATATGCAAGATAATGCAAGATATCTTGTTATCTTCTCTCTAAATTTCACTATTCAAAATATCACATCTCCCCCCAAACTTGAATGAAATTATATGAAGCACATAAGGGAAGAATAGAATTTCAATAAAAGTAAAATAGAGAAGACTCACAAAACATCATTGGAAAGATGACAATTCTTGGTATAGATCTCAAAGAATATTATTCGTCATGTAAATCTCTCCAAGTAATGTTCTGCAAAAAATAAAACTAACTAAAAACATAAAAAAAATAAAGCAGTACACATTGGGTTGCCTCCCAACAAGCGCTAAGTTTAACGTCCTCAGCCAGACGAGAATGTCTATTAGGGAACTCTAAATAAGGACTTTGATGATCTTCTCATCCTTTTAATTTTGACTTTCTCCCAGTAAGGACTCAATCCATAAGAGAGCATCATGGTCCCGTCATAATCACCAAGTTTACCATCACAATATCTCTCAAATTTCAGGATGAAGATTTCAACCTCTTCATCATATGGAATGACAAATTCAATTTTTAAACATTCAGAATTAAAGAATTCTTCTTGAACCACCCCTTCAGTGAGAATAACTTTTGGGGATATTTCAAAGATGACATCCTTCTCTTCTTCGTGTTCTTCGGCAATGATAGAAATTTCTGGTGCACTATCTAATGGCAAAAAGCATGGAGGAATGTAATCGAGATCTTCTTGCGATATAGGAGGTAAACTAGAGAAAGGCAATTCCCTGGTGTATGTGGCAACACCAAACCACATTCATCACACCCAATGCCACTTTCCTCGAGTTCTCTCCTACGACATTTGGACTCCAACTCAACCCTTTTAAGTTCTTCCAACTGATAGAACAAACACTTCTCATACCACTTTTTATCTTCTTCCGAGTATTTGGGATCATTGCGCCAGTCATAGTCTATCTCATCCTCATCCATCATATAAAAAAATAATAATAAAATATTAGCAAGAAATACAAAAAATATATAAATTAAAACCAACACTATCTATCATAATATTGATATAAATAATTATATTGGTCCCCGGCAACGGCGCTAAAACCTTGTTCCCCTATATTTTTAAAGCTCGACCGCAAGTGTACGGCTTCGCTCGTAGTATGTGGCAAGCAAGGTCGTATCCCAAGAGACCAAACAACCAATTAATCAAGTACTAGATTATGATAGTGCCAATTTTATTTAGACGACCGAATATAAGATTGATTAACTAACTAAGAAAATAACTCAAAAGATAAGAAATCAATAACAAGAAAACAACTAGAAAAACACTTAAGAAGAATATATGGGAATGGTAGATTCTAAGACTATGGGTTCAATTAACAGTTGGGTTCCTTCAGATATATCACAATTAACTATTTTCTTTATCTACCCTATAAGATGATCATAAAATTAGCCTATCGTCCCTCTCGAGATCGATAAAACCGTAGATTAAATCACATATATTAGCGTCTTCACTCAACACATGCAATTCAACTCCAAATAGATTAAAAGATCTAAAATCCTCACAATTACCTACTAATCTCTCGATTCAAGCAAGTAAATTATGTCAAATATTAAAGACCTAATATTGAACTCATCTCTCGAATTATGATCAATATTGTCAAACATGTAAAAGAATTTATCAAGTTCTAAACATGGAATAAGAACAAAATACTTGAATAGGGTTCAAAAAAAAAAAAAAAACAATCAATTATAAATAAATCATCCAAAATCCCAACATATTAATCTACTACCAAGTCTTAGAATCAATAAATCTAGCTACTCATGTTCGAATTCAAACACATATACATATTAGAAATCGACATGATCAATAAAAGTTCAAGAGGAAAGAAGAAATAAAAACTAGGAATCTCGTCGATCTTTCAATCTTCTTGATTCCTTCGTAGTTGGTATTTCTTTTTGCTCCTCAATTGCTTCTCTTGTGTGTTCTAAGCCTTTCTCCTTGTATTTTCTATCTTCCTCCCTCAGAATAGGGTTAATATGCTCTTTTTAATGTCCAAAAACTCTTCTCCTTATCCAAAAAGGCAAGGGATTAAAAACTGTCCGCGCGCGCGACACGACCCAACACGCCCGTGTCATAGGTCGTGTCACGGGTCATGTCAGGTCTCTTAGCTTCGAATTCTTTCTGTTGAGGTGACATGGGCTCTGACACAGGCTGGTTGGTCGTGTCACAGCCCGTGTCACACCCCAGCATGCACGTTTTTGTCCGTTTTGCTCGTTTTTTCCATTTTTTTCATTCGTGCATCGATCTATCATCATCCCAGGAGTCTTAGACACTCACCATGCTCCTCCAATAGCCAAAGCTCTACAAATATGTGAAAATATCTACAAAACAAGCACGTGTTATACCTTTCCAACAAATACAGAATTAAGGCACAATAATGCAATTTGTACACCAATAATGCGACAAATAAGCTCTAGATACTAGATGAATATGGTGTAAAATCACACACAAACAAACCCCCAAACTTCAATATTGATAGTCCCGATCAATGCATCTCATTCTCTCAACACACAAAGAAAAACAATCACAACTCTCAAAGTCGATCATACACATCATCAATAGTCATCAGGCAAATAACATACTAAATTCCGGAATCTTTAAACGAAAAGAATGCTTCATCAAGATCGTGGTCAATACTTCAATCCACAAATACTCACCGGATAAGTGTATACTCTCACTCTCGAAAGTGTATAGGGAAATAATCGCTCAAATCAATTCAATGTCAAAGAATTACCATAAGCTTGCAAATTGTCTACTATCTCCACCACTTATAGTGCATGCATTTCATGAATCAAAAAGGACTTTTTATTTGGTTGTAATGTAGGCTCTTTGGTTAGGGTAGGAAAAATATGGACAAAGTGACGAACACTTGAGCATCTAGAACTACAAAACATGAATCACAATAATTCATCTCCTTATCAACATAACCCATCCACTAACCAAATTCAATCAATTATCTCAATCCATAAGAGAATACAAATCAAACAAAAAACTAAAAATAGCCTTTATTCGAACTAAGGCAAACTATATACAAAATAAACTTTTTTTTATTATTTTTCTTTCTTTTTTTTTTTCTTTTTTTTTCTTTTTTTATTTCATTGGTCTCATTCAATGGCCTTATTCAAATTCCGAAACAACATTTTCATCCCAAAACATCCCTTTATTCTCACCACCACAACACACTCATCCCTTCATATAATATAATCCTAAATGCTCAAGTAGGGACAAGAAAAAAATAAAGATAATAGCTTAATGTGTGGCAATTAATAAAATAGGCAAAAGCTCAAAAGGGTTGACTAGGGAATAAAAACATTACTTGGTAAGCTAAAAGTCAAAAGGGCTAAAACAAAAAATAAAAAATAAAAAAATACCTTAAATCATTTTCACAAAAAGCACACACCATATAGTCTCAATATAGATATCAATATAAGTTCTAGAATTCAACAACAATAAACGATACACTCAATCAACAAAATATAAGGCTCAAAAGCTCACAAGTGATCATATATATTCATGAATTAAAAGCATTAACCAATCATTGAAATTCACAATTCAATTCATCATCAAATTCCATCACCTAGTACGTCATGCCCGAATTATATATCCAATATGCATAACAAACTTATCAAGGTGAATCCAAGTTGACCAACTACAACTACTCAAATACTACAAAAGCAATAAACGTGCTAAAGCAATAACCCTAACATGCAACTATATGATATGCAAGATAATGCAAGATATCTTGTTATCTTCTCTCTAAATTTCTCTCATCAAAATATCACATCTCCCCCCAAACTTGAATGAAATTATATGAAGCACATAAGGGAAGAATAGAATTTCAATAAAAGTAAAATAGAGAAGACTCACAAAACATCATTGGAAAGATGACAATTCTTGGTATAGATCTCAAAGCATATTCTTCGTCATGTAAATCTCTCCAAGTAATGTTCTGCAAGGAAAAAAAACAAAATATCAAACAAACAAAAAATAAAACTAACTAAAAACATAAAAAAAAATAAAGCAGTAAACATCGGGTTGCCTCCCAACAAGCGCTAAGTTTAACGTCTTCAGCCAGCGAGAATGTCTATTAGGGAACTCTAAATAAGGACTTTGATGATCTTCTCATCCTTTTAATTTTGACTTTCTCCCAGTAAGGACTCAATCCATAAGAGAGCATCATGGTCCCGTCATAATCACCAAGTTTACCATCACAATATCTATCAAATTTCAGGATGAAGATTTCAACCTCTTCATCATATGGAATGACAAATTCAATTTTTAAACATTCAGAATTAAAGAATTCTTCTTGAACCACCCCTTCAGTGAGAATAACTTTTGGGGATATTTCAAAGATGACATCCTTCTCTTCTTCGTGTTCTTCGGCAATGATAGAAATTTCTGGTGCACTATCTAACGGCAAAAAGCATGGAGGAATGTAATCGAGATCTTCTTGCGATATAGGAGGTAAACTAGAGAAAGGACAATTCCCTGGTGTATGTGGCAACATCAAACCACATTCATCACACCCAATGCCACTTTCCTCGAGTTCTCTCCTACGACGTTTGGACTCCAACCCAACCCTTTTAAGTTCTTCCAACTGATAGAACAAATACTTCTCATACCACTTTTTATCTTCTTCCGAGTATTTGGGATCATTGCGCCAGTCATAGTCTATCTCATCCTCATCCATCATAAAAAAATAATAATAATAAAATATTAGCAAGAAATACAAAAAATATCTAAATTAAAACCAACACTATCTATCATAATATTGATATAAATAATTATACTGGTCCCCGGAAACGGCGCCAAAAACTTGTTCGCCTATATTTTTAAAGCTCGACCGCAAGTGTACGGCTTCGCTCGTAGTATGTGGCAAGCAAGGTCGTATCCGAAGAGACCAAACAACCAATTAATCAAGTACTAGATTATGATAGTTCCAATTTTATTTAGACGACCGAATATAAGATTGATTAACTAAACTAAGAAAATAATTCAAAAGATAAGAAATCAATAACAAGAAAACAACTAGAAAAACACTTAAGAAGAATATATGGGAATGGTAGATTCTAAGACTATGGGTTCAATTAACAGTTGGGTTCCTTCAGATATATCACAATTAACTATTTTCTTTATCTACTCTATTAGATGATCACAAAATTAGCCTATTGTCCCTCTTGAGATCGATAAAATCGTAGATTAAATTACATATATTAGTGTCTCCACTCAACACATGCAATTCAACTCCAAATAGATTAAAAGATCTAAAATCCTCACAATTACCTACTAATCTCTCGATTCAAGCAAGTAAATTATGTCAAATATTAAAGACCTAATATTGAACTCATCTCTCGAATTATGAACAATATTGTCAAACATGTAAAAGAATTGATCAAGTTCTAAACATGGAATAAGAACAAAATACTTGAATAGGGTTCAAAAGAAAAAAAATCAATTATAAATAAATCATCCAAAATCCCAACATATTAATCTACTACCAAGTCTTAGAATCAATAAATCTTGCAACTCATGTTCGAATTCAAACACATAGACATATTAGAAATCGACATGATCAATAAAAATTCAAGAGGAGAGAAGAAATAAAAACTAGGAATCTCATCGATCTTTCAATCTTCTTGATTCCTTCGTAGTTGGTCTTCCTTTTTGCTCCTCAATTGCTTCTCTTGTGTGTTCTAAGCCTTTCTCCTTGTTTTTTCTATCTTTCTCCCTTAGAATAGGGTTAATATGCTCTTTTTAATGTCCAAAAACTCTTCTCCTTATCCAAAAAGGCAAGGGATTAAAAACTGTCCGCGCGCGCGACACGACCCGACACGCCCGTGTCATAGGTCGTGTCACGGGTCGTGTCAGGTCTCTGAGCTTCAAATTCTTTCTGTTGAGGTGAGATGGGCTCTGACACGGGCTGGTTGGTCGTGTCACAGCCCGTGTCACACCCCAGCATGCACGTTTTTATCCG
Organism: Striga hermonthica; assembly: GCA_902706635.1. Classification (NCBI taxonomy): domain Eukaryota; kingdom Viridiplantae; phylum Streptophyta; class Magnoliopsida; order Lamiales; family Orobanchaceae; genus Striga; species Striga hermonthica. The sequence continues at coordinate 1,679,322 of CACSLK010009714.1, forward strand.
TTTTGCTCGTTTCTTCCATTTTTCTCATATGTGCATCGATCTATCATCATCCCGGGAGTCTTAGGCACTCACCATGCTCCTCCAATAGCCAAAGCTCTACAAATATGTGAAAATATCTACAAAACAAGCACGTGTAATACCTTCCAACAAATATAGAATTAAAGCACAATAATGCAATTTGTACACCAATAATGCGACAAATAAGCTCTAGATACTAGATGAATATGGTGTAAAATCACACACGAACAATAGACTCGACCACATCTAACGTCGGCTCTAATATAGCCCTATCCTTCGAATAACTTGGATCGTCAGGCACCTCATTGTACATTGGATATGTGCTTTCAACAATTTGAGCAATAGGATCATCAGATGACTGAAGCAAAATGTTTTCGGGTATGTCTTCAATTGAACTGGATTTATCTCGACCACCATCCCAATAACATCTAAACATGTGTGAAATATGAGTAAAATTATTATTTATCATGAAAATGCTAAAAAATAATTTAAATAAGTGAAAATGCAATTACCAGATAGCATTGATTCGTCGATCTTCTCGACATCAGTTAGTGTGATGAACCTTCGAATGTCGAAACGGTAAATTGAAAAGTTACCATTGTAGCTTATGTGTTCAATTCTACCATATAAGATAAGCCTGTATTGTGCAATGGTGGATCTGTACATTCCAATGTTACTCTCGACCTGATAGTTTCGAAATGCATAGACAACCCCTTTTTGGAATTCATTGATGAAAGTTGGAATATTTACTGCTCTTGTTATTCTTGTAATTCGACCGCCCTGCAAAAAAAAAATAATAAAAATAATAGATAATATTAGAAATTATTGTGTAATATGAGAAGAAAGAACTAATCATTAATTTGATTGTGAATTATACCTCAATGTCATGAAAGACAATTTCAAGAATGTTCTTGTAGGATGAGTATTCATTACTCCTTTGAAAAATCCGAACCACTCTTAACTTGAGCATTAGCATGTTGGTCCTTGTTACTTGTTTGATGTTTCCCCATGCTTTTGCTATTTTTCTGCTTGTCTGATTGTACGTCCAAATGAGAGTGAGTTTTTTGTGATACGTGATGACCGTTCGGATGCTCATTTTAAAAGCATGGGATAATAGTTGATAACCATTGAAATATGAGTTTGAATAAATTCAAACTCTGGTGGGATGATAAGATAAGTGCAAATTAGTTGGATAATAAATTAATTTCTCTATAAATAAGTTTAAATATCTCTCTGGTAACAAATTTCGGTTCCCATAATTTATCTATAATTAAGTTTTTTTATTTAACTTAACTAATTCTAGTCAACACGTGTTTTTTAAATGTTGTTTGATAATAATTGATAGCCATTAGATAATAACTGATAGCCATTAAAATAGGAGTTTGAATAATATGATGAGAAGATAAGTCCTAATCAGTTGGATGGTTAAACAGTGTAGATGTTTTTTCGTGTACAAAGAATTACAGTATTAACATATTAATATATTAATTATTAATTTATTTATTAATCAAAGTTGTATAATAATGTATTTTTTAACTGACATGGAATTTACGTTTTATTTTATGAGGTTTTTATGTTTGTTAGGTCCGATTAAAACATGTATTTGTGTTGTAGTATTTTAATTGTTATTCATGTAATTGTATTGTATTATTTAAATTGTTATTTATCCAATGACTTATTAATTTATTTATTGATCAAAGTTGTATAATAATGTATTTTTTTAGTGGAATGAAATTTAAGTTCTATGTTATGAGGTTTTTATGTTTGTATGGATCCGATTAAAACATGTATTTGTATTGTAGTATTTAAATTGTTATTTATGTTATTGTATTGTATTATTTAAATTATTATTTGTCCAATGGCATTTATATAGGAAACCAAATTGAATGGATTGTATAATGAGCACGTGATTACCTTTCATAAGATTAAATCAAAATAAGGAATTAATTAAAAAATAATGTCCATAGTTATCTCTTTTGAGTGAGTTATCCACACATTCCTACAATCTCTCTACACCATAAATTTTTGAATTCAAAATGTGATATTAAATTCGTGTCTTTTTATCTCTCTACACAAAAAAGTTTTAAATTCAAAATGTGATATTAAATTTGAGCTTTTTTATTTTCTTTAAGCTTTCTATAATTAGAATTTCAAAGGCATTATTTTTTTGGTCAAAAGTTTCTAAAAAGGATTTAACCATCAACCTTTTTATATATAGATAGATTAGGAATGCTAAATATAATATTAATAAGATTAATAAAAAGTGTAATAACTTAATGGTTATATTTATTTTTAATGATAAAGATATTTTAATTATAATGATTTAAATAACCATACTTAATATTAAAGATGAATTAAAATAGAAAAAAGACTATTGAAAATAAATGGGTATTTAATATAACGGGGCGCTACATGTGTCATGTTTGATTCGTACTGCACCCGTCTGTTCTTGCTTTCGGGGTTTGCTTCCGCTCTTGAGTAACCAACCGAAGTACTCGACTCATCTATTTCTTCATTTAGTGGTTGTAATTTATTTAGGGCCCACTCTGCTCATCTAAGATGTTAACAACGTTCAAGACAACACTTAGGTTGCATTCATCGTTGAGCTCAAGCAACATAGCGTTTGATTTAAAAAAAAAAAAGCTTTCAAGCCTCGACGTTATTCAAGTCCAAATCTATCATCAGGTAAGATTGATGTAAATTCACCAAAAAATCTTCACCAATAAAATCAAGTCATAACGTTGAAATCAAGGACAAGTTATTCGAACCTTAAATTAACGTTAGTCTAGTTCAAACTCAAACCCGAAGAATAGTTAATTGACTCCAAATTCAAAATTTCCAAACTTAAGTCCATGAATAAAAGAATCAAGCAAGATATATGAAGATTGTATAAACAAAATCATTTGATAAATTAAACTAAAGTTGATTAGATTATACAAATATCATCCTCCCTATATATAATTCCCGAATGCGCTGAGCCTACGTGGCTTCGAAATCCTATTTGGCGAATAATCATGCTTTGTAATTAGGTTTGGATAAATAATATTGATATATTAATAATTAATAATCTAGGTTCGGGTATTCCATAAATATTATTTAACTAACTTAGGTATTTTAATATCACTTTTACTAATATAACCCTTTAATTCTTTGTAATTTTACATAGTGAGGCACTAAGTGACCAATATATCCTCGAATTTTGATTTGTTTCCTTTAATAAGCTATTGAATTATAAATGTATTTTAAAATTTGACAACTTTTGTATTTCTTATCGGTTTTACATATATAATAAATCAAATTAATCATCTTTTGATGATCTTCGATTTGACATCCATATTGTATATATGAAATAAATAAATTATATTTATCTTTATAGTAATAAAAAATAATATTTATTAAAATTCATTAGAAAAATAAAATTATTTTTCAATTGATATATTTATATGTAATGTAGTTATATATTGTAAGTTCAAAAAAATTAGTATAATATAACACAAATTAGTTGCACAAATAAAAAGTGTCATAATAAATATATAATAATATATATTCTTATAAAATGTATTTAAATTTTCAAATTACTTTTTCTTATTAATTTTATATTTTAAGAAAAAAATTAGCAAGCACCCGTATAATACACGGGTGTTGTACTAGTTATTACATATTGCAGTCAATTAACTGGATTAAACATAATTTACTTTAACTCAAAATTTAATTTTAAATGATTTTTATTTGTTTTGACTCCGTGTCAATTACGGTAGTTAATGGTTGGGAGTGGTGAAGAGAGAAAAGGAAATTTCGTAAATAAAGACAAATGCAAGAAAGGCATCCACCTGGCCTTGATTCCCCAGTGCTACTATTGTGTGCCTGGCACACCTAACAAGGTGTGCCAAGACAGTTTAAAATGAACATATTACTTTATAAAATGAACATGTATAAATATGTTTACACATGTTCATTTTATAAAGTAACATGTTCATTTTAAAAAAATCTTGGTAGGTGTGCCAAAGCACACCCAATGTATTTGCGTTGATTCCCAGTCTCCTGTTTTTATTACCTCAATCAAACACTGGCACTGCCTGGCCACTGGCCCCTTTCTAAAGTCAACGCCTCCTCTCTCTCCCTCTCTCTTTCTCTCTCTCAATACTCATTTTCGTCCCACCAAATGAAATAAAGTCCCGATCGAGAAAAAAGTTTTTTTTTTTCCTCAGAGAAAATAAATGGGCAACGGTGCTGGGAAGCTTACGGTGTGCTTCACCGGAGTGGGACCCACTGCCGAGGATGCTCGGCGGCGGCGGCGGAAGAGCATGGTCATGTCCGACCCCCCCGAAGACCTTGGCCACTCCTTCTGCTACATACGCCCCGAACTGACCGCCCCCAAGGTCCACTCCGAGGAGACGACGACGTCGACCTCATTTAAGTCCATCTCCGGCGCCTCCGTCAGCGCCAACACCTCCACGCCGCTCTCCACCGACCTCTTCTACTCTCTGACCACCGCCGACCGGGCCTCCGCCTTCGAGGGCTCCACCTCCTTCGCCTCCATCCCTCTCCAGCCCATTCCCCGGAACCACTCAGGCCCGATCCCCAACTCTGGACCCCTCGACAGAGGGTTCATGTCCGGCCCCATCGAGCGGGCCTTCTTGTCGGGCCCCCTCGACCACTTCCAACGCAGCTACTCCCAAGGCGGCCTTGCTTTCCGCCCCAGATCAAGGAAACTCTCCCTCATACGGGCCCTCAGGCGTGCCCTCTCCAAGGGGATGGCCCGCGGCCACAACTCCATTGTGGCTCCTGAGAAGCAGAGCAAATTTAGCACCGAGTGTAGCTTGGATGATGATGATGATGATAATGAAGTTACAATGGGGACTCAGAATTTGCAGTGGGCCCAGGGGAAAGCTGGGGAGGATCGAGTACACGTGGTGGTCTCCGAGGAGCACGGATGGGTTTTCGTCGGCATTTATGACGGATTTAACGGCCCGGACGCGCCCGACTATTTGCTGTCCAATTTGTACCCGGCCGTTCATAAGGAGCTCAAGGGTTTGCTTTGGGATGACAATAATAGCAATAGTAAATCTGAAAATTTGTTGGTTGAGAGATCATGCTCGGGGAAACCGGATTTTGATTCTCGGGATAGGACTAATGATGGTGGTTGTTCAGGGTGTGGTGTAGAGCTAGAGAGTTATCCTTGCACGAGCAGTTATGGAATAAATGAGGACTTAAGGCATTGTAGAAAAAGGTCAAGAAATTCAAAGAGCAAATATCGGGGAGTTGCTAAGAAATGGGAGGAAAATCATCGGACTTGGAGATGTGAATGGAATAGGGAAAGATTGGAGCTCGACAAACGGTTAAAAGAGCAGTCGGATCAAGTTGGGCCGACGAATCATGGGGATGTGCTGAAGGCTTTGTCAAGGGCTCTCAGGGAAACTGAGGAGGCATATTTTGATGTTGCGGACCAAATGGGGGGAGAGAATCCCGAGTTAGCCCTCATGGGCTCGTGCGTTCTCGTCACGTTGATGAAGGGGGAAGATGTATATGTGATGAACGTGGGGGACAGCCGGGCTGTCCTGGCCCAAAACAAGGGACCCGATCTCTGGAGCCAGGATTTAGAGAGAATCAATGAGGAGACACTTTACGATCTTGAGTCTTTTGATGAGGGCGTGCCAGATTTGCTGCCGAGCTTAACTGCTTTGCAGCTTACAAACGAACATAGCACCTCGGTTGAGGAGGTAAAGAAAGTCTGCTCAAAAATTGATTAGTGTTTTTTTTTCTTTTTTTCTTGGTTTGTTAGATTGAATTGTTTGCCGAGTTTTGATTTTTTGTTGTTGGGGTTGTCCGTACAACAGGAAGTTATGAGGATTAGAAACGAACATCTTGATGATGCTTGTGCTGTGATCAATGACCGAGTGAAAGGTTCATTAAAGGTTACTCGAGCTTTTGGGGCCGGTTTTCTCAAACAGGTGTGTATATGCGAGTGTGTATGTTCTTTCGAAGCATCTTCTTTGTGGTTTCAGATATTTGAGATAAAGCATAATATGGTTCTGATATGGTGCCAAACGCAACGTGTCGTTGTAGAAGGTTTTTCAGAAATGAATGTCGAGTTGCTTTTGCGGTTATGCATAAACCTTTTTGAGGCCAAACACTAGGAATGATTGTGGTTTCATAGTAGCACAATTGCCTATTTTTTTGTTTTGCTTTCCCGGTTAGAATCTCTTAGTGGGAATTGAATAGCCATCCATTATGCTCAAAACTGGACTTGTGGATATTTAGCTGTACCAAAAAAGCAGCCAATTAGAGACTCTTTTGTGGATCACATTTTCTCTCTGTCAAATTGGTGTTCAAATGTTTGTGGCATTTCTTTTAATTTGTACTACGAGAGTAAATTTCCTTGTTTTCAGTAGAAATAATTATATTTTATCCTAAGGTAATTTTATTTCGGTTGTGCAGCCCAAGTGGAACAATGCACTTCTAGAGGCATTCAGGATCGACTTCATTGGGAGCTCCCCATACCTAAACTGCCTCCCCTCACTTTACCACCACAGGTTAGGGCCGAGGGACCGGTTTCTAATTCTGTCGTCTGATGGGCTTTATCAGTACTTGACGAATGAAGAGGCTGTGTCTGAGGTGGAGCTCTTCATTTCTTGGTCTCCAGAAGGTGACCCCGCCCAGCATCTGCTTGAGGAGTTGCTTTTCCGTGCTGCCAAAAGGGCTGGTAATTATTCTTTCTTTTTTCCTTTTTTGGTGATTAAACGACACAACACAAAAAGTTAGTTATTATGAAAGAAGCGTATATCCCTTATCAGGCATGGATTTTCATGAATTACTGGAAATACCGCAAGGGGATAGGCGACGGTACCATGATGACGTCTCCATCATCGTCATTTCTTTGGAGGGAAAGATATGGAAATCGTGTGCGTGATTTGTATAAAAGAATACAATAAAAGAAAAAAGGTAGAACAATAATAATGATAGTATAAACATCCTGCCCCCAATTTTGTTGTTTCTCGGAAAAACCTCTACCGTGCCTACAACTATGAGCTGAAAGCTTCTTGGTTGTATTGAAGTGTCGCAGTTAAAAATGTAATTTTTCACATCCTCTGAAAGGGAAAATTTTCCTTCTTTACATGCCATCTCTGTTTATCTGCATTGTGTATTTTGATTTTCTCCTTTGACGGCTCTTGGGTGTACGCAATTTGTTGTTTATTATTATGGATTGACAGTAATTGGATGTGGAGAGAGGGTTGAATTTTTCTATTGTGATTGTGACCACATTATTTGGTTGTGTTTGTTTTGTTTGCCAACAATGATACGGGGCAGCAGATGAGATGAGATGCGCCCACTTGATTAGTAAGCAAACATCTAAATACGACTCTTTATTAGTCTTCTTTTGTTTCTGTATGTGTTTTTGGAATTTTCAATTTAAAATATTTTATTTCGTAAAATGCAACATGAGCTATATATATACAATTATTTGCATGCTCGACTAATTTTTGACTGTCTGATCATTTGTAAAAAAGGACACGTGTATAGTTAAGATGTAGTCGAACATGCAAATAGTGACTGTATATGTAGTTCAGGGTGCATTTTACAAAAAAATAAAAACAAAAATACTTTAGGTTTAAAATCTCAAAAGCACGTATAGTACATGTTGTATTTACCCTTTTAAATGAGAAAAAAGATTAATATGATATTTGGGAAATTAATAAGAGCATCTCCAGTGTTGCGCTACTCTAGCGTATTACGCTAGAATAGAGACAAAAAATTGATCTCCAACGCTGCGCTACATCTGCATCACTCTAGAGTTATGATCAGTATCGCGTTACATCTGGCGCGGTACTATTCATTTCTCTACAACTTTTATTTGTTTTTTATTTTTTTATTATATGCAATTGATTTATCTTAAAATGCATTATTTGACAATTTTTTTACCATTAAATTTATAATTTAATTGGAGAATTATATATTATTAAAAAATATATTTTTATGTTGAATTACTATAAAATAAATTAAATATTATATATAAATAATAATTCTTTGTGGGACAATATTTCAAACCAGTGGAAGACCAACTAATATTATGATATATTTCTTTTATAAAATAATATGTCTAATTAAATAATATTTCAATATATTAAATAAATTAAAATAATATTAATAATATATATGGAGTATAATGTAGCGCGAATGGTTGGAGGCCAAATTTAATTTTTAGTTAACTCTAGTCAGGAGTGGAGTAAACTCTGCACTAAAGTAAAGATAAAAACTGGAGATGGTCTAACAAAAATCTATTTTTTTTTTCTCAAGTTCTTGCTACTCCAAGCTTGTTTCTTGCCTGATCATGAATTCAGAAACTCAGATTTGATATTTGTGATTTTGTTTTGTTATAATTAGACTTAATTTGTCTGATGACATATAAATTACATCCAATATTTTTCAATTTTCAGAAGGGCATGTCAATTGTTATCATGTAAGTGGGCACAACAAAAGCAGTTGATATAATAATAAACAAGTGGGGTCACATAATCTTCTTCAAACTCTCAACTCCCAACGTCTAACCAAGTTTAAGATTGGGTAGTAAATAGTGTAGGTAGGGAGGTTGGAATTTAGATACACTGCGCTGACTCTCTCTCTAAAGCCTCTCTTGGCATTTATGTTGACGGTGTTTTTAGTCTCCCTTGGCATTTATGTTTGGACCTCATATTTTTTAGTCTCCCTTGGCGTTGATTTGACTGGTTCTTCGCCCTTGACCCAGTTCGGGATGTCTGACTTTGTTCCGGGACGTGTTGTGGTTGATGCCGCTCATCGCAAACGTGCGAAATACGACACCTTGTGTGCAACTAAGGGTTATGGATTTCTTCCATTCTCTTTCTCTTCATTAGGGGAGTTACACACGAAGGTCATTACCCTACTCAAGAGGATACAGAAGTATTCAGTGTCTCAGGATGTGGGGGCGCGTGCTGCTCCTCATATTTTCACTCGTATTAGCTTTTCCATTGCAAAAGGAGTGGAGGCCCAGATAGTATCTCGGCTCCCCTCCAATTTCTTGTAATTATTTTGATCCGATCTATAATAATAATAATAATTATTATTATTAATAAAATAATAATAATAATAATAATAATAATAATAATAATAATAATAATAATAATAATCTATATAATAATATAAAGAGGTTTGTTTGGAAAAATATAAAAATAATATGGTTAACTTAAAAAATATGTTTTGACTTGCTAATTTAAGTAATAAGAATGGGCTCCACGTGTTAACATAAAATTAATAAAGAAGATAAATCACTTAAATTTTTCCTACCAAAAATAGTTTGAATGTTGTTAATCAATGTTATCGGATTTTTATGGGATTTTATTTGTTCACAAATTTCATAATAATTACAAGATCTCGATGGTAATGATCGAAATTTCCTTACTAAATTTATCGGATTTTGTTAACTGTATTGCTAGGATATTGATTTATTTTATATATGGATTGTTGTTACCAACCAATGTTATCAGATTTTGTGGGATTTTATTTGTTCACAAATTTCATAATTACTACAAGATCTCGATGATAATGATCCAAATTTCTTTTCCAAATTTATCGGATTTTGTCAACTTATTGCTAGGATTTTGATCAATTTTATATAGGGATTGTTGTTACCAAATTTGCACGATAACTAAGATTTTTTGGGCCGCTACATAATTGACGATTTGGACGGCTTTTCACATTTGTTTAGCAATTATTCATTTTTTATTTTTTTTTTGTCCCAATCTGCATATATATGATCCGATTTTATAGGATTTTATTTATTCACAAATTTCATAATTATTACATAATCTCAAAGATAGTTGATCGAAATTGTCTTACCAAATTTCGTTGTAACAAACTCCATTTTTTGGGCAATATAATCTTTGAAATATTCGCGCGTCACTCACAAGTGAATCACTTACCACAATTTTTTATTGTTTTACCAAAACCGAAAATACATATTTTTTGAACTCATCATAAGAATAATCAAATAGGTCGGATCGGGTCCCACGGAATATTAATCATATCATATTAAAAAAATATCAGATATTATCAATTAATTAAATTAGTACATGACGTAAATATTTTTTAAATCCCCGTGAGTGGCGTACGGTACGTACACATGACTATATAAACATCATCAACCTTGAACAACAAATATTCAACATCCATCCCACAATACAATTTTTTCACACAGCTTTTACAACATCGTCCATAATGCCTTTGAATTTTGGAGGCATCAAATATATCCAAAGATCCAATAAGCCACCAATCAAGCTACGCATAATTAAGATGTTCCAACGAGTTGAAGACGTACGCAATTACGAAATGTTCTTGAGATTATCATTCACGATTTTGAGGTAATATATTCTTTTATTATTATTTAAATTTAATTTTAATTGAAATGCATCATTTTATGCAACATATTACGAGCTAAATTGCTCTTCACTGTTGTTCATATAACATGTCTATTCGCGCAAAATTCAACTCCAAATAACATTCATATTCAGAATTGAAAAAATTAAGAAAACAAGATAGACTTGCTGAAGCATATTCAAAGATTGCGTGGCAGTTTTGAATGAAGACCAACACAATTTGAAATTTAGAGGGCAATTAATATTACAGACAATAGAGATAGTCGCTAATACCAGGTATTGTTTTCACATTCATATTCCATTGTGAATGTAGTTCAATTTTATTTTATCTTCACACTGATTTTGTTAACAAAAACTCCAGATAGTACTAAGTTTGGTAATTCAGACTTAAGTTCATCTATATATTTAATCATGTCTTTATTTCATAATTCTACAAATTAATGTTTTTACTTGATGTTTTACAGAAAAATTAATATTACGTGCACAAAACTGTCATATAAGAATATTTTGATTTATAATATTATCTATTGTTTTGGTAAAAAAAAAAA
>CACSLK010009714.1:1690307-1707585 GCA_902706635.1 Striga hermonthica
AAAAAAAAAAAAAAAAAAAACTATCATGTAAGAATACAAACATAGGAATACATTAATAAAAAGAATATATTCAGCTGATATATAGCAAAACTTCAATAACTATATAAAAAAAAATTATTGCGAGAGCAAACAATACATTTGATGATACAAAAATCTGTAAAACAAACATTACCTTTCAGTATTTTAAGAATATAGTCTTCAATATTGTCTTTGCAATAACACTCCTATATGCTATAAGATTTGTCAAATAAATACGAATATTAACATACAATTTTGTTGATCGGCTCAGTTTAACATTTTCAAATTTAAAGGTTCAAATATATAATAAAAAGAACACACACTTCACCTATAGACATGATATGCTATTTTTTCAACAAAAATCGACATGCAACAGCACCAATATTCGGATCTTACCCAAACAATTTGAATCTTGGTATAGAAGGCGAGAATACGCAGCTTTGAATCGATTTTTCAAATCGACTGTTCGAACAATAATCGACATTTCATTTTGTTTATAGTCGAAATGCACTTAACAACAATCGAACAAAAAAACTAAATCATAATCAAAATAAGAAAAAATTAGACATCATATTTAAAATTCAAAACATTAAAACATAATTTCAAATACCATATGAAACAAATAAAAATCGATATGTATGGCAACTTTTTTTTGTACGAAAAGAAAATAAAATACAAAATCGGTATGGAATCAATTACTTAAAACAATTAAATCAAAGAAGCTAATTTAAATACTGAAATTGATAAAAAAATGATATTATGAATATTGTGTGTGGATTGAGAGGAGCGGTGGAAATGAGAGGACACGATAACCCTCATTTTAGATTTTCTTTGCTATAAATACTCCGTCTAATGAAATGATGTCCGTCGGTTTTTGATGAGTTAACATTGACCGTACGATTGCTTTTTCTAAATAGTTGGGCCAAAATTAATTACTAACCCTACATATATTGATATGTAGGATAATAAGCTCAATTCCATAATCAAATGAACCAGATTTAATTCAGTTAAATTAATTTTCATATAATTCTTTTAGATTCTGGCCCACATTTATTTTATTTGAAACATTAACTTGACCATTAGCCCACACCTGAGTAATGAGACATGATTGGTTGTGAAAAAGCTCTCTACTAATGTTCTCGAGTGTAAGATACTCACTGGCGATCACGCAGGTAATAAAGTGTTGATTCTAAAAATGACTATAACTCATTCTGATGTTAGAGTTCCTTTCAAATTCCAGTGTCGGTAGTTTCCCATTATGATTTATTACGTCATGGCTATAAATAAGAGACAGAGACAATCGTTTGTATTTGGACTTATTTCTTAAGGAACCAGTGTTTTGTCATGGCAAGTTGTATGTTGTCTTCCGTGTCACAAACAGAATGGTTTAAAAATCATAATTTGCGGCGACGATGATGTGCCAAAGAGTCAAACCATGAACGTTGTATATAAATAAATGTTCAATACTATATAGATTTTATTTTCATTATATTTATTAATTTATTAATTATTAATGACATGATCTTTCCTTTAGTGAGTACTTTGAATTTTAACAGAAAATTGCTTATTAAAAGGGACGAAGATAATAAAACCCCGTGCATTGCACGGGAACGGTACTAGTTTATATAATGGACCAATCCTTATTGCCATAATTGACATGATTTTGGGCTGGAAATTTTTTCGTCTATATTTAGCATTTAATTAATATTTATCTATTAGCATATCTTATGCATGAAAAACATAATTAACTTTTATACACTCAATAACTATTATCATTAACTACAAATTGACTTAGATTGAAATTTTGGCTGTAGATTTATTAGATATATTTTCAATAAGATCTTATATTGATTTAATAGTAATTTATTGACACAATTCAAAATATTATTATGGAAATTGATTTGATTAAATATATTATCATCTATGGTTGTAGGTATTAATTTAATTAATTATATTCACTATTCAAAAGTACTTAAAGTATTTAGTAAAATAATCAAAATAACTATGTTTAAATCATACTAACTTAATAAATAATTTAAAATATTAGTAGAAGTTTCTGAAATGTAGCCAATTTAATTATAAAAAGGTACATCCCCATTGAATATATCCTATGCAATGATAATACTATGGAATATTAAAATAATATACTAATAAAAATAAAATTTGACGGTCGGGTGCAATTCAGAATTATAGATTTCACCTTAGAAGTATCTATGTACATTAAAAACTATTCATTTTTTAAAAATATATATTTTTTCTTATATAGTATTTTATAAATGAAAAATAAGTTAATAAAATAGCAATGTATAATAATTTAAATTATAGCACTTGGTAATTATGGAAATATATAATATATCTAAATATTCAAATAAATACTATGTAACTCATTATTTAGGTTGAAAAAATGTATGAAAGAAATAAATGTTGACATGGTTTTCGCTAAACCAAATAATCAATGATTGTTAACACAAAGTATTCGAGGATTAGAGACGCCTGGTTACACTACCTCGGAGATTATTGAGCTCACGGATTTCAAGTAACTTCATGTCGGATAGAGTGGGCTAAGCACCGACGTCACTAACCAGGAACCGACATCTCTACAGCCGATAAGTTCAACATTTACTATCTTCATCAAACCGACATCTCTAGTCGGTCATGGCTTAGCTAACCAATATCCACAAAACGCGAACCCGACTTCAAAAGGTGGTGCCAACTCAGCAAGTCATCATGACAGTTATCCAGGTGGCGAACCACAAGTGCAAGTGGCAAATAGCCGCCGTTGACTTTTCCTTTACATTTAATGCGATCACACCAACCTCGTACGGTGGGTCATTGTACTATAAATAGTAAGCGGAATCCTCAGAAAAGAGGATTCGAACATTGAACACTACTTGTAATAAGTCCAAAAAAGGCATATCAACTTTCTCAGTAAATCATCCCGTCTAATATCTTAATTCAAATTAAATAATAATTATTAATTCGCACATAACAACAGTTTGACGTTAGAAGGAGGGCTCATCATAATTGTGTGAGGTTAATCTTCGCTTCCCCAGCCATTTCTTGCGCACAGTGAACTATTAAGACGCTTTCTTATCAGTTCGAATGTCACAATCTGGCCGAGAACACGCTTCCCATGCTGGACAGAGTCATACCACCAATCATTATGCGGGGCGTACAACGCAAGCGCCTCCAACCACGAATATTGTGAACTTCTTTCAAGACCCAGAGTTAATTCAAGGATTATCATCCCTTATAGCACGAGTTGTACCCAGAGCGTCGAGTACAATGCCGTTGCAGACAACTTTCCCAAAAAATCCAACGGTACAACCAAACACCGTTCTCCAGAATCAAGTAACACATGCGGCGGCATCACATGCCACTTCACAACCCCGCCAAACCTCCCAACACCGTGAGGAGCCGACACGCCTAACGGCAATCTGATACCAGATAATCTAAATGCTGGTGGGCCTCATGATCAGGAAATGACCGCTGAAAGCCATTCTGCCAATCGTCATAGAGCTCCTCTACCTCCTAGGCCTCCCTCACCTTTGCCTCGGGATCGTGAAGATTTACGTCATCATATTGAGCAAAACCGCATGTCACGACACGGTTTCGAAGAATTAGAAGCTCTCCGAAAGAGACTGGCCGAATTAGAAACCCGGCAGAGATCACTGGAAGAGTCTCCCCGACATGTCTCGACCTCAGGTAACGTTATCATCGAAGCTGATTCCCCCATGGCGCCCGAGCTCACTGCAGAGATGCTCCACACTATAATAAATATCCCACAGATCGGCATGTATGATGGGACTTTAGATCCCGATGCACATTTGGGACATTTCACGTCCTGGATGGACTTGCATGGTGCGTCCGATGCCTTACGATGTCAAATGTTTTCGCTCACACTGGGCCGCAGGCACAAAAGTGGTATTATACTCTGCCACCTCATTCAATATGGAAGTGGCAACAACTGCGCACAACCTTTGGATCGCATTTCATCGGTGCCCAAGTTTGTCTCATCCCGAAGGAATCAATCACCAATATCGTGCGAAAAGATAATGAAATGGTCAAAGATTACATATCTCGGTTTAATGAGCGTATCCAGAATATGGAACCTTGCCATCCCGAAACATTGCTAGAAATTGCGATCGCTGGATTGAAGCCCAATTCTATGTTTCGGTGGACTCTTTGTCAAAATAAACTGGCTACCTTTCAAGAATTTCTCGTGCGTGCCCAACAATTCATTATAGCTGAGGAGTCGATGTCGGTCCCCAGCTTCGATTTTTTGATCAAGAAAGATAAGTCGAAACCCGAGGCAAAGAAAAAGAATAAGAAGGCCTTCGGAAAAGCTCAATACCGAAGCTATACAAAAGGCAATGCAGACACCCTAGAGTCTAGGGCCGCCAGAGATCAGTATGCCGACAACGTAAGAACGGGTTACCAGACTGTTTATTCAGCCGGAGCAGCTACTATCTTTGAGGAACTAAAAGGAAAAGGAATTATTCCTGACTCGAAACCTGTGAGAACTCCTGAAGATAAGCTCGACAAAACTCGCTATTGTGCATACCATAAGTCTCCGGGACATAATACCGACGAGTGTCTCGGCCTCTTGTCAGCTCTCTTGCGCCTGATTGGGCAACCTCAACTTCAAAAGTTCAGAAACTTTGATACTCGCCGCAAAGGAAGGCCTGCAGATATCTCGGATGAGGAAGAAGATAATGAACGAGGTGCCAACCCGAAGAGAATCCGCGCGACCGACAAGGAAGTTTTTACTTTCTCTGATCTTGTTGGAATTTCAACCGTTGAATGCAAGAAACCCAGGACTCGTGTCGCACCAAACTCTCCTCATTCTATACCTCAAATAAATTCTAATACCAAACAGCTAGATACATCCCGACGTAAGGCCAAAGCCTACGCTCGAGAAGCACAGAACGCTGGGAAACAAGTGCTGAACATTGACCTCCGAGATACCATCAATAAGCGGAATTGTCCCATCACTTTTAACATTGAAAATGCTAATTTATTCGCTCATCCACACTCCGATGCTCTTATCATCACTGCTCCAATTGGGGGAATTCCTGTTCATCGAATTATGGTTGACACTGGATCTTACTCGAGCATTTTAATGTTCCGCACTTTAAAAAAAAATAGGTTTGGACCCCGCTGACATCCGGCCTTGCAACGATCAGATCCAAGGTTTCAACGGAAGCATTTCTTGTCCGCTCGATGAAATTCTGCTTCCTATTCGGTTCAGAGGTTTCGGACCAAAATCCAAAATTATCATGGAGACTTTCAAAGTCATGGATATTCACAATGAGTATAATGCTGTTATGGGACGCACCACTCTTTATAAGCTTCGAGCCGCTGTTTTGATTTTTCATTATGCACTGAATTTTCCCACGATCGAAGGAGAAGGTACTCACTATGGAGATCAACAAGAGGCGCGAAACATGACTTTGAATCCAACTTCACGCAGTGTTCAAGCATGTGAGGCAAAAAAAGCTGGTGATTCTGCTCAAAAGAGTGTTGCAAACTCTGCATCCTTCGACGCTGATGTAACGAATCAAATTGTCTCGAATACCGACATCTCCTCATTATCCGACACCGACATCCCTATGACATCGGAGTTTTCTAATATGTCGGAAGAAGTTCAAGACCGGGAACAACATCTCGGCAAAGAGATTGTCCAATTGCAAGACGACATAGACCCTAGGTTGCAATTCAAAGAAAAGAGTCACCATATTCAAGCAGAACCTGTTGAAGATGTTGAGATTATCTACGTAGATGAATTGGCTCATGAAAAACCGTTACGCGTCGGGGCCAACCTCCAAAAACCACTTCGTTCCCAATTGATTCAATTTCTTCGATCGAACCCCGACGTATTCGCATGGAAACATGAAGACATGAAGGGTATTGATCCTCCAAAAGCTTGTCACTGACTGAAACTTGACAAAACCATGAAACCCGTCATACAAAAATGCCAGAAGTTCGGTCCAGATCGTCAAAAAGCCTTAGAAGAAGAGGTGAACAAACTTATTGACAATACATTCGTCAAACAAGCCAAGTATCCGACATGGATACTCGACCTGACTCCGCCGACGTCCGTTAAAGGCGTCCAAGTGTTAACCGGCCAGTTGGTTGCTCTGAATCAGTTCATCTCAAAGTCAACTGACCACTGCAAGCCTTTCTTTGACGCTATTAAGAAGAAGAAGCCATTTGAATGGACTGCTGAATGCCAGTGTGCCTTTGATAATATTAAAGAGGTCCTCTCACGACTCCCGACGTTGCAGAAGGGCCCTTGACGAACCCTTGTACTTATACCTGGAGGTTAGCAATGTTGCCGTTAGTACCGTTCTCATACGACAAGACAGACTTCAGCAATCTCCAGTATATTACGTCAGTAAAGCCTTACATGATGTTGAGTTACGATATCCACATATGGAGAAATTAGCTTTCGCTTTGATCATTGCTGCTCGCAAGCTTCGACCTTACTTTTTGGAACATTCTATCATTGTGTTCACTCTATATCCCCTCTGACAAGTTCTTCACCGACCCGACACGTCGGGCAGAATGATAAAGTGGACCATAGAGCTCGAGCAATTTGACATCCACTACCAACTGCAGACTGCCATCAAGGCCCAAGTGTTGTCCGACTTCATAGCTGAGTTCACCCCACCGATAAACACATCGATTGAAGACCCGACATGGACTCTTTATGTCGACGGATCGTCCACCACCATATGCGCCGGGGGAGGAATTGTCTTGGTTAGCCCATATCACCAACTCTTTTGTTATTCAGTAGCATTCACGTTCCCAGCCACTAACAACGAAGCTGAATATGAAGCTCTGCTATCGGGATTACAATTTACTGAATCCATGAACGTCTCTTCACTCCGAATATTTTCCGACTCTCAATTGCTCGTCAGCCACATTAATGGTGTTTACGAGGTCAAAGAACCCTAATTAATCCCTTATTTCGATCTTGTAAAAAAGAAGCTGTCAAAGTTCAAAATGACGTTGGAGCACATACCTCGAGCATCGAATATTCAAGTGGATGCTCTTTCACGCTTAGCTTCTTCTACCGACTTGAACAACGTTGAGTTTGTACAAGTCACTCAACAGACGACACCTCCAACAACCATTACCGACGTCTCAATAACCGATGTCATCCAAACCGTTGAAAATCCGACGTGGATGGACCCCATCATCAACTATCTCCAAATTGGGGCCGAACCTGATTATCCAAAGAAAGCTCGTACCCTTCGTGTTCACGCCGCTCATTTCACGATGGACCAGGGGACCCTCTACAAACGTGGATATTCCGCTTCCCTGCTTAAATGCTTATCGGAAATTGACGCCCGACATGTTCTGAACTAAGCCCATGAAGGTACTGTGGTACCAATCAAGGAGCACAGACCCTGTCTCATAAAATACTCCAGCAAGGTTACTACTGGCCGACCATCAAAAGAGATGCTGCCGATTGGGTGCGAAAATGCCATAAATGTTAGATATTTGCTCCCAACGTTAACCAACATCCCGAGCTCCTGAAGTCAGTCTACAGCCCGTGGCCGTTCGCGAAATGAGGAATAGATCTTATCGACCCCCTTCCGACGGCGAAGGGAGGTGTTCGCTTCGCAATACTAGCTGTTGACTATTTCACTAAATGGGTGGAAGCTGAGCCCCTTGCAGCCATTACTGAGCAAAAGATGATCAATTTCCTCTGGAAGATCATTGTTTG
The DNA here is from genome assembly GCA_902706635.1 of Striga hermonthica. Taxonomy (NCBI): domain Eukaryota; kingdom Viridiplantae; phylum Streptophyta; class Magnoliopsida; order Lamiales; family Orobanchaceae; genus Striga; species Striga hermonthica. The sequence goes on from CACSLK010009714.1 coordinate 1,698,061, forward strand.
TCAGTTCGGAATTCCAAACTCCATCATAACCGACAATGGCCGACAATTTGAAGGAAAAATGGCTTAAAAACCCGACTATGGCATCAAGCACTTCTTTTCATCGTCATATCATCCGCAAGCTAATGGACAGATTGAAGCCGTAAACAAGATTATCAAGAATGGCTTAAAAACCCGACTTCAGTCTGCAAAAGGATCTTGGCCTGATGAGCTTCCTCATATCCTCTGGGCCTATCGAACAACACCTCATAATTCGATTGGAGAAACCCCGTTCTCATTAACCTATGTGACAGAAGCCGTAATACCTGTCGAACTCACTTCCCCGACGTATCGAATTACCCATTTCTTGGAGGAGGCAAACTCAAATAACTTAAGAGCCTATCTCGACTTAGTCGACGAGTTACGGACAAGAGCTGAAATCCGAAACGCCGCCTACAAATTATGCAGTGAAAGGTACGTCAATGCAAGACTTAAACCGCGATCCTTTGCTGTGGGAGATCTCGTTTTAAAAAGAGTTACTGGGGCCAATATCGGTCCACTACAACCGAAGTGGGAAGGACCCTTGAAAGTAAACCGTCTAATTTCCAACGGACCTACCGACTTGAGAATATGGACGGTGTCCCTCTCCAATACCCCTGGAATGAGACGTTTCTAATGAAATATTTCCAATAAAGCAAGCATGAAGAACTCCTTGATCCTATGATCTTGGTGTACAAAGAAACTCTTTTTGATGACTCATGTACAAAATCACTTTTGCTGTCAATAAAGATTGTGTGACGAACCTCTATAATTTGTTCGATCACCGAGCCCTCAATAAATCAGTCCTTGTTGCCAAGGCTAAACGTGTCCGTACCCTGAAGTTGGTATGGCCTGGCCAAACGCGACAAAGTCGGATACTTCCAAGCCCTGAAGATGGCTTGGGGAGGCTTATGCTCTTTGACTTCAAATCCCGACGTTGAGTTGATGAGCTGACAATAAACATTCGAGTCCCCTAAATGACTCAGTGATTTCTATAATAAAGCTAAGTCCATTATGGCTTGTTTGGGCTGAAAGTCCTTAAGTGTCGGAAACACGATAAATCGAACCGATATCGTAAATACAATTAAATTCGAGTAAATGCGCAGTAAAAAGATCAAGTAACGCGTCGGAGAAGTCTTATAAATAATCCTTTAATACTCATTAACATTTGTTCCGACGTCTCTTGACTCTACAAATACGTTTCGCTTCCAATTTCTTTCCATCCTATTATGCAAAAATATTTACTAAAAATTATAAGAGGTGCAAAGCAATAAAATTGAAATCGGAAATTGGAATTTCATTCATAACATAAGAGTCATTACAATGATTATATTCATTTCTAAAAACATGACTCTAGAAACAAAAAGAAAGACTACAAATAAAAGAACACAACAACAATCACGAAGTCTTCTCAGGATTTTCTGTGTTAGTCCCCGACGTCGACGCCTCTCCAGTCAACGAAGTAGAAGGCCTTTCAGTATCCGCCTTGGCCTTGTCCATCTCATCTAGGTGGTCCAATATCCTTTGTCCTAGGCACTGAAAAGCTTCATCTTCTTTCTTCTCAATTGCTTGGACAACATCGCTCTCTCTGATGACGACCACATGACCGTCGTCGTGAACGATCTCGTCCTCATCGGAAGGAATGGGCTCGGCCACCCACCCTTTGGCCTTCACATCGTCCTCAGCTACCTTTCGCATGGCAAAGCTGGTGATGGTGCCAAGTAAATCCTCATCAGAAAGACTCTCAAGTACCTCGATAACGAAGGCTTCGACAATGGTCTCCACACAAATATTGGCCAATTCTGGTTTCTTTCCTTTCTAGACTTCTAGGACCATATCGACAAAAGCCCGACGAATGGCAGCTCTTCGTTCCTCTGACAAGGAAGTCATATTCAACTCAAGCATCCGACTCTTCTTTTGCTTAACCAGCTTGTCGGCAAACTCTCGTTCATCCTCGTCGGCCGGAATATGAGCATTCTTGATCTCAGAGTTAAGGTCGTATTTCTCCAATTTTTCCAATAGAAAAATCCGCAGATCGTCCACACTGTAAATTTTGCCTTCAAATCGGTCGATAACCCAACGCAGAGTTAGGGCGACATTCAACTCCAAGTCCTTCTCGGTAACTGCTACGTCACCGCCTAACTCCTCGGATTTCCCTACGGCTTTTTTGCCGACTTCGATTCCCTCCTGAAATTTAGCCTCGGCCATGGCTGTCAACTCCGTTTGAAGTTTCATCATGTCAGTTTCATGAGCTTCTCGGCTACGAATCAGTTCGGCGTTCTTTTCCTAGCGATCTCTCCGAACAGCCTGAAGCTCGGCTCTCAACTTCTGGAGCTGCTCATCCTGCTCCTTCGCCTTTTCTTCAACTTTGGAAAGCTGAACCGACATGATATCATGAGCCAACAACAAATTTTCTTTCTCGGTTTTAAGGGCATTTGCCTCAGTTTGCGCCGCTTTCAGTTGGGCATCTTTCTCTGACATCGATGTCATGAAGCGAGATTTCTCTTCTTCCAAAGACGCTACCGTCCCATCTTTCAAAACAAGCTCATTTTCCTTTTCTTTGAGCTTCGACACTTTGCTCCGAGAACTCTCTTCGGCAACAACGAAGCTAACAAGTGCCCTTCCCAGACAACCTTTGGCAAACCTAAACTTCTGGTCATCGGGTAAGGATGCAATCCCGGCATGAGTTTTTGGATCCCAAGATATTAGGGGAGCTTTCGCCACCTTGACTGCCTCTTCAGGGAATCGATGGTTGTTAAGCAATTTCGGTTCATTTACTGTCTGGAACATTGAGAAGCACGACTCGAATACATCTTCCGGCAGCGTCAAGTCGGCGGCTTTATTTTCGTTTACCTTAAGGAAGGATGGCCTCAAGGTAATTTCCGGTTCTTCTACTTCCTTATCCTTGCCCTCGTCGATGTCTTGCTTTTTCTTCATTCGTTCGGCGAAGTGAGACACGCTTGATCTTTTACGCCGGCTTACCAAGCCCAGACCGGGCTCTTCAGGCATCTCTTGCGAGACTTCGGCTTCAATGATGGGCTTATTCACCAACATTATAGCCTACTGCACCGATTCTCCGGTAGCTTCCTCGATGGTAATCGGTTGCATTTCGATAACGACCGGCTCACTCAGTATAGCCGGAGTCGGTTCATCCCTTGTCGCTGACGGCTCGCCAACGGCAGCACGAGAACGGTTTGGATTCTTCTTCCATGCTTTGAGTAAGTTCATACGTCCAGCCATTTCGGTTGATCGAAGGTTCTTGCCTTTACCAACTTTGTTCTTTAAATCCAAGTTAGGATTACGTCTCCTATACTCTTCGTCTTCTACAGGATCACCAAAGCCGAAATACCCTAATAACGGATAATATACTGCAAAACAAATGATTTCGAGTAATGACCAAAATCGCCGAAACAGAATATGGAGGAAAATAACTCATGAAAGACCGACGTCCTTACCTGGAAGAAAAGAAGAATCTAGAATTCCCGGTGACAAGCCAGCAAGTTCTAACCGAGAATCCTTCACCAGACGTTGATACCTTCGCTTATTCAGAGAAAGCTCAAAAAGCGTGTCTACTCGGTTATATAGCTCTCCCTCAAACCGGGGTTCTTTTTTCCCTTTTGGTTTTGCTACAATGTCACAAAAGGCCACCTGTTAGCAAAGACACAAAAAAAGAGAGTAATTAATATTTTGAATATAGAATAAAAAGAATTTGACTTACAATAAGCGGATTTAACAGCCATCGGGATGCTTGTCCCGTTGGCAAGAAGATCGTTGGCGAAATCGGCGCACTGCCAATCTCCACCGACCCACAACCACTTCTCCTGAAAGCCATAGAGGGTGTCTGGAACTTCTGTTACCAATTCTCCCAATTTAACTCTCGACTGAGGTTTGCCGACAATAGAGAAAGTGATTAATGGGTCCGAAACTTGTATGCCCGGACTTTTTCGGAAAGTAAACATGCTCCTCATGTCCCTCGTCGAAGGCAGGTCCCACTTCTTTTCGGCAAGGAGTACGAGTAAACCAATAACTTGTTTCCACGAGTTCAGAGTGATCTGGCATAAGCTCAACTCCCAGTTCCGTAAATACTCGGTAATTATGCGCGGTGTTCGAGAGATTTTTGTGTGTATTTGGTAACCGAGTTACCCGACCTCGGGTCGATCTCAAGGAAGGTCGTTCGGAGCTTTGTTTTTTATTTAATTGTTTAAATACAAAAATGAGAAAATAAACCTAAACATTCTACTCCATTTTGATGTGATTTTATAATTAACTAAAATTCTTAATTTAATTTAACAAACATAAAATGAAAAGAACATTAAATAAACAACAATAAAATAATAAAAATGATAAATGGGTAAAAAGAATAAAGATGAGGAAAGTGTTAGAGAATCGAGAAATAATTGTATCAATTCTAATGATAACTTCGAATTGTTAATCATTCGGTTAAATGATTCGATAAACACACTAATTTAGAGGTTCATATTCCATTCATTTACGAGTAAGAATATAAACATAAATCAATGTATTCACGTACCACTTAACATATAAGCAATACAGTTACGTGTAAACTTATTTATTTCGAGCCGTGATCAATCAACTTCGCCATTTTCGGGTTAAAAGTCAATTAAGTAGATTTAAAAGAATGTTTAGTTCTACTTAAATCATAAAAATAAATATAACTCGAAATAATAGGAACAATCAACAATTAGTCATCATCATCGAACCGACACAATCATTTCCCTATCCCTAACGAAGGGTTTAGTTCGTCATAATTTTATTGACACAAATAATAAGAATAATCCAAGCTATCGTTTTACTCATAAAAACTTTCGAACGATAACTTACGATTACGATTAAAACTTGACGTCAATATATCACTTAGAACTTTTAGGAAAATGAAAATAAACAACTTACAAGATTAAAACCAAGCTTGCATGCAAAAATCAAACTTGAAGAATATCAACAACACTAAGAACACTCTTGGAAATATTTACATAGAAAAGAGAAGAAAAGAAAAGTGAAGTTGTGAAATAAGTGAAAGAGAAGAGAGTATTTATAGGAAAAAAAAATAGAAAACTTGTAATATAAGAAAAGAAAAATGTTGAAAAGATGATAGGAAAAATGGGAAAGAAGATGGAAAAAATAGGAAAGAAAAAATGTAAGAAAAGGTGAAAGAAGATAGAAAATTTGAGAGAAAAGTTGGAATTTTCGGACAAAAACCGAAAGTGATTTTTCCGCGCGCATTCGCGCACGTCTCGGGCGGCTTTGCTTCTCGGGATCGTTTTGGGCTCGTCCGAACTCGGGATTGAGTTCTGTTTTTTTCTACGCGTCGCTAACGAACCCTTCTATTCAATGATGTATGCCAATACAAATTTTACCCAGAATACAATTATCTAAGGATTTTTAACTTCCAAGGTGTCGGCAACTCGCTCGATTTTACGCTTCGGTCCCGTACGAACTCATCCGAACTCGAAATCGAGTTCCGCTTGTTCCTGTGTGTAGCTAACGAGCTCCTCTTTCCATTAATGTAATCATGCCCAATAACTTTCTAAAATATTGCTCTTCCGAGATTTTCGACCGTTTCTTTATTTTACAAATACTCGAAAAATACAAAAAAATATACAAAAAATGCACACAAATAGTTAAATATTACAAATCACTAAAAAGCTAAAAACTACCCAAAATCCCACAAAATTACTAAAAATACATAAAAATAATAATAAAAAACATTAATAAAAACATAACAAAAATAACACTAACTCCCCCACACTTAATTCTTTATTCGTCCCGAACAAAGATAAAAACTTAAACAAAAAAATTCAAACATTTTTTTTCATTTTTTTTCTTCTATTTTTTTTATATAAATTTTTTTCCTTTTTTTTTCTTTTCTTCTTCTTTTTTTAATTTTTCATATATATTTTTTTTATAACACACAATAACAATAAAAACAAAAATAACGTCGCCCACGCTTAAAATAAACAATGTCCCCATTGTTTAAGGAAAAATAAAAAAAATATCTGAAATAAAAGAAATAAAAATAAAAACTTACTAACACAATGAAAAAAAATCACTGTGCGTCTCAAGATGGTGGTGGTGTCGGTGACAGATAATCACTCCCGAATTCCAGCTAGTGTCCCACTGATTGTAATGATCTTCAGAAGTGATCCACCGAATGATAGCGCATATATATATATTTCTATTTCTATTTTTTTTATTTTTTTTCATTTTTTTTATTTTTTTTCTGAATTTTTCTGATTTTTTTTTTGAAAAAAAATTTGCTCGATTTATTGTCGGGAGCTCGACATCAATCATTTTTAGAAATACTCAGGATTGATGAAACTAACAGTCTCGATATGCTGTTTTCTGAACTCACCTTCGTAGTACGGTTTGAGTCTTTGTCTGTTTACCACGAACATTTCGCCATTTATTGGGTTTCGAATTCGAAAAGCTCCAAGTGACAAGACCTCATCAATAATATAAGGTCCACTCCATCGGGATCTCAACTTACCCGGAAAAAGCCGCAAACGGGAGTTAAATAATAGAACTTTCATACCCGGTATAAAGTTCTTTTGTTTTATTTTCACATCGTGACCTTTTCACTTTATCTTTGTAAATCTTTGAATTTTCATAGGCTTCATTTCTCAACTCCTCCAGCTCGGATAATTGCAATGTTCGTTCTTTTTCGGCTGCTTCGACATCAACATTAATTTTCTATATTGCCCAATATGCCTTATGCTCAATTTCAACAGGAAGATGGCATGCTTTTCCATAGACGAGCCGAAACGGACTCATCCCCAATACACCCTTGTATGTTGTCCTTTGGGCCCATAGCGCATCGTCAAGACGAGTCGACCAATCTTTCCGTGAAGAATTCACGGTTTTCTTCATCAACTTTTCAAAAATACGGTTGCAAAAGTGTTTGCCACCGTCGCTTACAATCGCTCGTGGGAATCCAAACCTGCTCAAGATATTACTGCGCAAAAACTTGATGACCACATTAACATCACATGTTTGTGGGGATAGCCTCGACCCATTTGGACACGTAATCTACGACGAGTAAAATGTACTCGAAACCAAAAGATTTAGGAAATGGTCCCATAAAGTCGATACCCCATACATCGAAAATTTCTACTTGTAAATTATTTACAAGGGGCATCTCGTTTCTAGGACCAATATTCCCAATTCTTTGGCATCTATCACAAGCATGACAAAAATTATGAGCATCTTTGAAAAGGGTAGGCCAAAACAAACCTGACTGAAGAACCTTGAAAGCGGTTTTCTGACCTCCGAAATGTCCTCCACAGTGAAATTCATGGCAAAATGCTAGGACATCAACTTGCTCTTCCTCTGGCACACATCTCCTGAGCACCTCATCCTTTCCTATCTTAAAAAGGTACAGCTCGTCCCAAAAGTAACTCCTGCACATAGAAACAAATCGCTTTTTCTCTTGGGAAGAGAGATTAGGCCGCAGTATTCCACAACATATATAATTCACAATATCAGCATACCAAACACTCTTTGAAACCTCAAGCACATGCTCATAAGGAAAATCATCATTAATGGAACTATGCACAAGCAATGAGGATGTATGATCAGATGATGCAATGCGTGATAAGTGATCAGCAACTACGTTCTCGGAACCCTTTCTATCTTTAATATCTACATCAAACTCTTGCAATAACAAAATCCACATAATGAGTCGTGGTTTAGAATGTGTTTTGCTTAGAAGGTACTTCAAAGCTGCGTGGTCTGAGTGAACAATGATTTTCGAACCCAAAATGTAAGATCGAAATTTTTCCAATGAAAAAACTACGGCTAGAAGCTCCTTCTCAGTGGTGGTGTAATTCTGTTGAGCACTATTAAGGGTCAAACTAGCATAATAAATTACACTGAGCAATTTATCAATCCGTTGACCCAAAACGGCGCCTACTGCAATGTTAGATGCATCACACATTATTTCAAAAGGAAGCGACCAATCAGGAGCTATAACAATCGGGGCACTTACAAGCTTATTTTTCAATTCATTAAGAGCACTCAAGCAAGCATCATAAAAAATGAACGGCACATCTTGAGCTAGAAAGTGACACAATGGCCGGCTAATTTTCGAAAAATCTTTAATAAAACGTCTATAAAATCCGGCATGCCCCAAGAAACTCCTAATTCCCTTAACATTCACAAGAGGATAAAGTTTTTCAATAACGTCAACTTTGGCCTTATCGACCTCAATCCCTTTATTAGAAACAACATGTCCCAAGACAACTCCACTCCTAACCATGAAATGACTTTTTTCCCAACTCAAAGTAAGATTTGAGTCTATGCAACGTTCAAGTACACGAGATAAATTATGGAGACAATGAGAGAATGAATCACCAAAAATAGAAAAATCATCCATAAATACCTGCAAGCAATCCTCGAGCATGTCTGAGAAAATGGAAAACATGTACCTCTGAAACGTGCCAGGTGCATTGCATAAGCCGAAAGGCATCCTCCTGAAAACGAACGTGACACAAGGGCATGTAAATGTCATCTTCGGCTGGTCCTCCGGTGCTATGGCCACTTGGTAGTAGCCCGAGAGTCCATCTAAGAAACAATAGAACTGGTGGCCCGATAGTCTGTCAAGGATCTGGTCAATAAATGGCAACGGAAAATGATCCTTCTTTCTTGCCGCATTCAGTCGTCTGTAATCAATACACATCCGCCAACCGGTAGTGATTCCGGTAGGAACCAACTCCTTCTTGTCATTTTCTATCACGGTAATGCCTCCTTTCTTAGGCACCACGTGGATCGGGCTGACCCAATATAGAAACGACAGAACCCCCTATTTCTTTATTCATTTAATTTTGATTTTTTATTGACTATATCGGTGTTCAATTTGGATAATAAGGTTTTGATATTTGGTACATACTTTGTTAAATCGCCCATAAAAACTGCTCCTGAAAAATAAGTGGATATAGGAAGTCGGGTTGTTGAAATCTTTCTAGCTGTAAAGATCTTTGGATTTCCATGAACCATTTCATGGAGTATGTAGCCGGATAATGTTGGTGTTATATACTTAAGCTTTGCTTTAGTGGATATTACACTTGTTATTTCTTGATGAATGAGAATTATGTTTGGTTAAATAAGTTCCACGTTCTGTTGTTTTGCATGTAGATAAGTGGGTCGTCATCGGGCGTATAGAAGATCACTATATCAGTTACTTGCGAAACAAGAATCATTGGTTCACAACCTAGATGGAATTGAACAACCCATCGGAACGGTTGTAGTGTCAACCGTACGGTTTGTCTTGAACGATTAGTTGCACTAGTACATTTATGTATTGAACAGGATCCCAGAGAGGGATATTTGTTTTATACTGATCGTCGTAAACGAACAAGGCCTCAGTTAATTATTGCGTGCTCTTAACCCGTAAGATATTAATAGACATGTGCACATAATTGTTGTTGCTTTAATTCTTTGAGTGAGATCCAAGCCGGGTCGACATACTTAATAAATTGGGTAATGACATTATGTGTT
>CACSLK010009714.1:1707685-1718558 GCA_902706635.1 Striga hermonthica
CTGTAGCTCTATATATACAGCATTAGGCTCATGGAAGAATAGAACAATCCCACAACCTTGGGAAACACGTACAGCCCTCTCTCTCTCTCTTCCAAGGAGTAGTTCTATTTCTTGTGCTCCACTGATACAAGATCTAGATAGCTATTTGAGAATACAGTAGAAGATCTTAAGGTATATACAGGATTCAAATCATATCTATCATACATCTAAACCAGAGACCAAAACCAGCAAGTGACCATACCACGATGACCAGGACGACGAGACGAAGAGATCGCCGTCGAGATCGCCGCCAGCCGCCGCCGCACGCGCCGCCATGCGCCGCCAGAAGGGAGCAGCTGCCGGAGCTTACTCGCGCGCGTGAGAGCGCGTGAACCGTCCGATCGGTCAACGCCGTTGACTTCACCGTGACGTCAGCTTTCTGGATTGGTCAAGTTTGTTCGATTCCGAGAAGATTTGATTTGCGGTCAACTGTTCGGGCCAGCCAGATCTACATAAATTTTAAGCAGTAAGTTTTCTTCATCAAACCTTTAGATCCGCTGCGCATAGGTTTATGTTGAATGTTTGTCCGTGATTTGTGCATATCAAGATCCTCATATGTCCCAACAGATAATCCAAAGTCGCGAAAGTGATCGCTACTAGCCACCGGGTAAATTAACCCCTCAGAGTAGAGTTTCAATATCTCTTTCTTTACGACCTCCATCATATTCGGATTTAGCCTTCGTTGGCTATCCCGAAATAGCTTAGCTCCTTCTTCTAAAACTATCCGGTGCATACACGTGGAAGGGCTGATGCCCTTGATGTCACCAAGACTCCAACCGATCGCTTTTTGATTTTTCTTTAACACCACAACGAGCTCTTTTTCTTCTTCTAGATTGAGTTCGGCAAAAATTATCACCGGTTGCCTTTTCTCGTCATCAAGAAACACATACTTGAGATGTGAGGGAAGTTCTTTCAACTCTAGTGGCGGTGGATCAATTTGCCGGGGTTCCTTGACCTCAAAGAGCTCAATGGTCGGTTCCTCTTTTTCAGTAAATTCTGGCATCAATCTCTCCTCCAAGTCCCGAATAGCTATCTCCTCGACTAATGGATCCATCTTATCAACAAAGGCACATTCCTCGACAAAGTTTATTGAGGATGCTGATGTGGCTTCCCAAACTGATATGGATACCGATTCACCCAAAACCGTCATGTTCAATGTCCCGTTCTTTACGTCTATCAATGTGTTGGTGGTGGCCATGAATGGTCTGCCAAGAAGGATAGTGTGATCCTTCCCATCTTCCTGTATGTCACCGAAATCCAAGACCACAAAATCTACTGGGACAATTAGTTTCCCGACACGAACAAGAACATCCTCCACTACCTCCTTGGGATAGCGAATCGAACGGTCTGCAAGTTGGAGGCACATTCGGGTTGACCATAAATCACCAAGGCCAAGCTTTTGAAAAATGGAGAATGGCATGAGGTTGATCCCTGCTCCAAGATCTAGCATCCCTGAAGCCTCTTTCCCATTCCCGAGGGCAATTTTGATTATAAAACCCCCAGGATCACGTTCCTTTTTCGGCAAGTCATGATGCATAGCACTTGCCACCTCATAAATGACCACCTTCTCGCCATCTCCGAACTTCCTTTTTTTTGTCACCAAGTCTTTGAAAAGTTTTACATACGACGGCATATTTTTTATAACGTCTAGCAATGGAAGGTTGACATTAACCTTCGAAAGCATGTTGTATAGGTCTCGGAATTGTTGCTCTTGCTTCTCGTCCTTCAATCGTCCTGGAAAAGGTATACAAGGTCTGTATGGATTCGAGGCTTTATGCAATAGTGAGTCCTCCGTAGTCTTCTTTGCATCGCCCTCTTTGTTTGTTACCATGACATCGTCTCTTGTTAATTGAGCTTGGTTTTCTTGTTCGAGTGGAGTTGGCATTTCCACCTAGTTATCGACCACCTTTCCGCTTCGCAACACCGTTATTGCTTTGGCCTCCGTGGGTTGACTACGAAGCTTTCCTTTGTCTGCCTCAGTCTCAATATTTCCAACTCGAGTGGCTAGTTGCCCCACTTGCGTTTTTAGGCGTTTGATTGATGACTCCTGGTTGGTCATGAATTGGAGAACTTTGTCCCACCTATCGTCTTGGTGAGACAAACCTTGTCCTGTCTCCTAGTTTTGCATCCCGGTAATTGGTCCCCTTTGTTGTTGTTGAAACTGCTGTTGTGGGTAATTCGGCCTCATTTGCTGTTGAGGAACATAATTGGGCCGAGGTTGTTGTTGAGCGAAATTTTGTCGGGGCTGTTGAACGTTGTTGTTGTTAGCCCAAGAGAAATTAAGGTGGTTTCGCCACCCTGGGTTGTATTTTTTGGAGAATGGATCGTTAACCGGTCAGTTCTGGTATCCCTGCAAGGCGTTGGCGTCTGCCGGTTGCTCGCCAAAGTTTTGATCGAAGGTCAAAGAGCACATCTCCGATCCATGCCCTTGAACTCCACACGCCCCGCAAACATTAACAGCCATGGATTGCAATGGCTGAACTCCTCTTGAGGTGAGTAAACTCATTTGCTCCGTTAGTTTGGCGATTTGCCGAGCAACAGCATCTTGTCCCGGCGAGACCTCGTTTACGGCCATTCTCTTCCCCCAAAAGTTCTTTTGAGATGAGTTGGTACTCATCGTCTCAAAAATCTCCATCATTTCCTCCGCCGTGCAAGCACCAATATCTCCCCCGGCGGTATTGTCTACCATGTATTGTAGGTTTCTGTCGAGAGAATTGTAAAAACTGCTCACCAATAGGCCGAATGGAAGATTATGATGTGGGCACTGACTTTGAAGGTCTTTGAATCGCTCCCACGCCTCATGGAATGCCTCATTGGGATGTTGGGCAATTGAGACGATTTGGCCTCTCAACTCCTGGGTCTTCTGGTGGGAATAGTATTTCCCAATGAACTTGGAATACACTTGCTCCCAAGTAGTGAGTGAGTCGGGAGCAAGATTCATAAACCAAGCCTTTGCCCGGTCCTTTATTGTGTGCGGGAAACACCTCATTTTTAGTTGGTCCTCATTTAACCCTTGAAGAGGAAGGGTTTGGAGGACATTATAGAACTCCCGGATGAAATGGAGAGGATCTTCGTTCGGCAAGCCATAGAAGGATGGGAGCTAGTTGTAGTGGATTGTTTTTAGCTCGTAATTCCAAGCCGCAGGTTCCAAACGGATGCAAGAAGTCACCAGTCCAATCATCGGTTGGGCCATTTCTCGGAGGACAGAACGTGGAGGTGAATTTTCCCTCTGTACGTCTTGGTGCGCCATTTTCTCCGGATCTTTTGATGTAGAGGTGTCCGGAGTGACTTTTATTTTTATCAATTTCTTTTTGCTCTTTTTGTCTTACAGAGTAAGAACAAGTCCGCTCCTAGTACGCATACAAAAACAAAGAAACCGTCACAAGCACCAGATAGAAAATATATATATATATATATCTACAATTAATAAAAATATTAATTTTTTTATATTATTTTTTTATTATTTATATATATATATATATTTGTTAATATTTTTTTTTACTAATTAAAACAAATAAAAAGAAGTGAGCTAAAAAGAAAAAAATTTACAATATATATATAAATAATAATAAGAAAAATCAAGAGAACTACGAAAATTGAGAAAAATCACAAAAATGAGAGAAATAAAAAAAATGAGACAATTAAATATCTAACTAGGCATCCTATTACCTTCCCCGGCAACGGCGCCAATTTGTTCGAGAGATTTTTGTGGGTATTTGGTAACCGAGTTACTCGACCTCGGGTGGATCTCAAGGAAGGTCGTTCGGAGCTTTGTTTTTTATTTAATTGTTTAAATACAAAAATGAGAAAATAAACCTAAACATTCTACTCCATTTTGATGTGATTTTATAATTAACTAAAATTCTGAATTTAATTTAACAAACATAAAATGAAAAGAACAGTAAATAAACAAAAGTAAAATAATAAAAATAGTAAATGGGTAAAAGAATAAAGATGAGGAAAGTGTTAGAGAATCGGGAAATAATTGTATCAATTCTAATGATAACTTCGAATTGTTAATCATTCTGTTAAATGATTCGATAAACACACTAATTTAGAGGTTCATATTCCATTCAGTTACGAGTAAGAATATAAACATAAATCAATGTATTCGCGTACCACTTAACGTATAAGCAATACAGTTACGTGTAAACTTATTTATTTCGAGCCGTGATCAATCAACTTTGCCATTTTCGGGTTAAAAGTCGATTAAGTAGATTTAAAAGAATGTTTAGTTCTACTTAAATCATAAAAATAAATATAACTCGAAATAATAGGAACAATCAACAATTCGTCATCATCATCGAACCGACACAATCATTTCCCTATCCCTAACGAAGGGTTTAGTTCGTCATGATTTTATTGACACAAATAATAAGAATAATCCAAGCTATCGTCTTACTCATAAAAACTTTCTAACGATAACTTACGATTACGATTAAAACTTGACGTCAATATATCACTTAGAACTTTTAGGAAAATGAAAATAAACAACTTACAAGATTAAAACCAAGCTTGCATGCAAAGATCAAACTTGAAGAATATCAAGAACACTAAGAACACTCTTGGAAATATTTACATAGAAAAGAGAAGAAAAGAAATAGAGTATTTATAGGAAAAAAAAATAGAAAACTTGTAATATAAGAAAAGAAAAATGTGGAAAAGATGATAGGAAAAATGGGAAAGAAGATGGGAAAAATAGGAAGAAAAAATGTAAGAAAAGGTGAAAGAAGATAGGAAATTTGAGAGAAAAGTTGGAATTTTCAGACAAAAACGGAAAGTGATTTTTCTGCGCGCATTCGCGCACGTCTCGGGCGGCTTTGCTTCTCGGGCTCGTTTTAGACTCGTCCGAACTCGGAATTGAGTTCTGTTTTTTTTTCTACGCGTCCCTAACGAACCCCTCTATTCAATGATGTATGCCAATACAAATTTCACCCAGAATAAAATTATCTAAGGATTTTTAACTTCCAAGGTGTCGTCAACTCGCTCGATTTTACGCTTCGGTCCCATACGAACTCATCCGAACTCGAAATCGAGTTCCGCTTTTTCCTGTGTGTAGCTAACGAGCTCCTCTTTCTATTAATGTGATCATGCCCAATAACTTTCCAAAATCTTGCTCTTCTGAGATTTTCGACCGTTTCTTTATTTTACAAATACTCGAAAAATATAAAAAAAATATACAAAAATCCACACAAATACTTAAATATTACAAATCACTAAAAAACTTAAAACTACCCAAAATCCCCTAAAATTACTAAAAATACATAAAATTAATAATAAAAAACATTAATAAAAACATAACAAAAATAACACTAACACGCGGCAAGGGAAATCGCAAACCCGACCTCAGACTCTCGGTGAATACGCCGACGCATCCCGGTGGAGGACATGTGATCCTTTCTCCGAGATAAGGTGCAAATAAATGCACCGACACGGGAATTCGAACATCATTTCGCAACATCACGATGTCGGCATCGGTTAGTATACTCGGTTCACCGTGAAAATATATTTTGGGGTCCGGCCATCTTCTAATAGGTCGTCTCCTGAACTTTGGGTCATCGATTGCGTTTTCCTCCACCCTTTTGTCTCCCTCCGTGTCATTCAACTGAATCCTTAAATGCTCGACGAAGGCTGGGTCCCACCTATGATATTCGGCTAGCAATTCCATCTCTCCGAAATGGACCATATTTATCGTCATAACATCCAACTCGTCGTCACCAGAAGATGCCCACGACACACTCATGATTTGAAGAAAAATGTACAAAAAAAATATAAGCAGGGCTAAGAAATAAATCTTACCGCGGAAATAAAGCTGTAGATCTGAAGGAAGCACTTTGAAGAAGTAAGCAGTGAACGAAAAAAATGAGGGAAGCAAGGAATTGCAAGAGGTTGAGGAATTAGATTGCTGAAAAAACTAGGGTAAATCGATTTCGTAAAACCAAACGGCTATTTATACCTTACCCTAAATTCAGAAATAACCGTTGAAGAAGAAAAAAAAAAAGGGGCGCGTGAGTTACACTTCCTCCTTTTGCGAGTAAATGCGACTCTTGATAATTGCGCCTATCCGTAACGGCTACGTGGCCTATAAAAAGTAACCGTTGCCTTATTAGGAAACGTTGCATTTAATTGGGAAAATTCGCGCCGCTTCAGCTTCAGGTTTCTTCCTCGCACCAAGTGTTGAGACGTCGGAATGTAGTGACAGGAAACCGACATGTCCAACTTGCATGAATTTAAAATTTCATGATGTTCAATACCCGTCCTTTTCTGAACGCCCATTAATGCTGGGGGCCACCTTGTTGACATGGTTTTCGCTAAACCAAATGATCAAGGATTGTTAACACAAGGTATTCGAGGATTAAAGACGCCTGGTTACACTACCTCAGAGATTATTGAGCTCACGGATTTCAAGTAACTTCATGTCGGATAGAGTGGGCTAAGCACCGACGTCACCAACCAGAAACCGAAATCTCTACAGCCAATAAGTTCAACATTTACTATCTTCATCAAACCGACATCTCTCGTCGGTCATGACTTAGCTAACCGATATCCACAAAACGCGAACCCGACTTCAAAAGACAGTGCCAACTCAGCAAGTCATCATGACAGTTATCCAGGTGGCGAACCACAAGTACAAGTGGCAAATAGCCGCCGTTGACTTTTCCTTTACATTTAATGCGATCACACCAACATCGTACGGTGGGTCATTGTACTATATAAATAGTAAGCGGAATCCTCAGAAAAGAGGATCGAATATTGAACACTACTTGTAATAAGTCCAAAAATGGCATATCAACTTTCTCAGTAAATCATCCCGTTTAATATCTTAATTCGAATTAAATAATTGTTGTTAATTCGCACATAACAACAATAAATATAAAGAAAAAGTGAAAACATAAAAATAAAATATTTAACATAAAAAATTTGTGTGTTGCATAAGGATTAAAATTACTAAAAATTAAAATTTATCTATCAAAGTTTTTAACATTTAATGCACTCAATAATTATAACAAAAGATAAATATTATGGGTTAAATGTTGACCAATTATCAACCAATGTGTAAATTATTAATTATTGAAAAAATTATAAGACTATATTGAACAAAAATTTTATAAGTATATACAAGTAATTTGTATGCAAACATCATATAATCTTATACATTTACAATGTTTTATAACTTATAACTAAAAAAATTATATATTAAATAGTCAAAAAATAAATATATATATATATATAAATTAACAATAATAGTAAATAAATAAATGTCATAGTATTAATGAATAGAATATTGTGGAGAATATAGTTTCATAGTCTTAAATAATTGTATAATATTTAAATAAAAAATATTTTTTGTAATACACCCCGTGTATCGCACGGGTATCAACATTAGTAATGATAATAAGGCGATTGTTGTACTATATGGAGGAGTTGAAACACGTGCCTATACACTTTAAAAGACTAGTAACCACGTGCGACATAATATATAAATTTTTGTTGATTTAAAATTACGTTTTTCATCTTTTAGTGGTCTTTTCATTTTTTTGGGGCATTATTATTTTAATTAATTAAAAAAATAGAATATTAAATAATGAGTTAGGTCAAACATATCGAAACTAAAAAATAGTTTTTATATAATTTTTATTTTTAAATTAAAAAGAGTAAATGAAAAAAAAAATTGGTACACAAACTTTCATTTTTTTACCTAATATGTTTTGTTTGAAATCACTTTTTAGTTGAGGTCATGATGCAAATGTGCCCAATAAATGACAATATTGCTTAATTTTTTTTTTTATTTTTTTTATTATTTATTGTAGAAAATGTCAACTAACTACTAAAAATGAGTATAGCATGTCTGAAAATGTAAATCTATCGTTATATAAAAAGAATAACCTTTTTACAAATTTAAAAATAATTTCTCGCCAAAATCATTAATTACATACTAAAAATAGCATAATTAAATTATTTTTAACTAAATGCCTATTTGTTTAGAACATTCTCGGGCTTTCAACGTCAATTTTGCCTAAAATCATACCCATTTTTTGTTTTTTTTTTTTATCTAACTTAAGTTTTGAAATAATTCCCATTTATATGAACTCTTCCAGTTAATTTAAAAACCTGTCCATTTTGCCTGAAATCATGCCCATTTTTTGTTTATTTTTCTAACTTAAGTTTGGAAATAATCACTATTTATATGGACTCTTCCAATTAATTTTTTTATCTAATAAAAAAATACTAAATATTTTTCAAACTTTTTTGTCCATAATTAACTCAATATAGCACCTTTTTAATTTTTAGAAAGAATCCCTATTTATATAGATTTTTTCAATTATTTTTGGTATATATATATAAACCGAGATGGGTTATTTGATTTCCAAAAAAATCAATAGCAATAAATTGATAATTATTAGTAAATATTTAGTGCGAATTATTTATATGCATATGTAATTTTTTATTTAAGTTAATGTGAAATCTATAATTGATCTAAATTAATTGATTAAAATTTTTAAAATTTTTCAATCAATTATTTTATTTCTACCTAATTTATTTTTATTTTTATTGATATGCTACCATAATATTTGAAGAAATGTTGGTTGATAAAATTAAAAATTTGTAATTTAATTTTAGAAAATTAGTGATAAATTTGAACGATAAGGTAACTGACAACAACTCTAGAAAATTACGAGATTATATATATATATATATATATATATATATAATATTGATATATCAATTATATAAGGGAATTTAGTGTGTAGTCCAAATTTGAGTTCCAAATTCATAAGTCAAATAAGTAATTATTCATAACTTACGAGTCAACATTAACATTGGCGACGTAAATGAAATAGTCAATTATTCATAGTTTAATAAATTACTCAACCACTTTGATATAGGATATTATACCCACAAGGCTAAACCGGTTTGCTGAACCGGTCGAAGAGGTCATACCGTGAGGAAACCAAGCTGAGTGACAGGAAAATCGACCAGTCAACCAGTTGACCAGCCAAGCGGTCGACCAATCTATTCTTCGACCAGATGAACGGTCGAGCAGTTCGGTCGAGCAGTTCAGTCGACCTCGATCGGTTGACCACTTCGTGGACTTAACACTTCGTAAGATCGGCCTAGTCACAAGCGCGTGAAAGAGCCTCTAACAGAATTTCAGGAGAATATTCATCCCATGTCCAGGAGGACACGTGTCGAGAACTTACTGGTTGGTAACGATAACCACCTCTGACAGCTCCCAACGTCCTGCACCACCTCTGACATACGCGCTGTGTGTCAGAGTACGGACGGGCAGCTTGGGCAGCCAACTCATCAAATCCGAGCAGCCCTAGGGCAGGTATTTCACTCCTATATAAAGGCGGTGAGCCTTTCTTCCTTAACACGATTTTTCCATTACCCAACTCCAGTATATCCATACACATACTGACTTAAGCATCAGAGGCTCTTCACCGGACACAACCCCCAGTGTGAGAGTTATTTGCAGGTTTCCGACGTTCTACCGGCGAGGAAAGGAATCGATCTACCCTAAACCGGACCAGAACGCTCACACTTGCATTATTGGCGCCGTCTGTGAGGACTTTTGTTCGAGAAGTTGTGTTTGAAGCTCAGCTATGGCGGACAGAATTCCCAGAACCAACTTGCAGTCGACGTTCGACGACGCTTGGACAACGACCAGGCCGATGGGGCAAGGCCCTCCCCCGGGTTTCTCTGGCCCTTCACAAACGCCGATCACTCCTACACCCGTCCTTCAAGGTGTGGGAGCGTCTACGGTGATTCCCGGGGGAGATGCCAGCTCCAATCGCGCCCAAGAGGCTCGCGCAGCAGCTGCGGCGGCGATGGCCTAAAACCCAGTGGTGGCGCAACCCGGAGGAGCGATGGTGCAAGGAGGAGTGGCGGCACAAGAGGAGTGCCACCGCAAGCCGTTATACAAGCTCCCGGTCAATAGATACTGACGATGACCAGGGAGGAGATGCAGAGGATAGCGGCGGCCGCGGCGGCGCAGGCGGTGCAACAAGTCACAAGCCACACATCTCACGCCACCACCGCGCCGACCACAGTGGTAGGAAGCCAGGACGAGGATGTGTCCAGTTATGGAGATGGAGGAGGTGGAAGAGATCGTGCGATGGAAAGGATGGCGGAGCAGTTGCGCCAGTTGTAGGACAAGGTTGAGGGGAGGCCGGAGTGGAGAGCTCGAGGACATCCTTTCTCGAGGGAGATTCTCGCTGCTCATTTACCGAATAATTTCAAGGAGACTAATTTGGTGTATGACGGGTCATCTGACCCATCGAGGCATGTGAGGACCTTTGAGAATATGGCGGTGTTGCATGGATATCCTGATTATGTATGTTGCAGGGCATTTATTTCGACCTTGCGCGGAGGAGCATTTAACTGGTTTCATCAGTTACCCCCTGGGTCGATCGCGGACTTTGAGGATTTCGCCAATAAGTTTACCAATCAATATTCGAGCGTGGTGGCGCAGGAGAAGACATATCTGACTCTGATGGCATGAGGCAGGGAGAGAAGGAGTCGTTGAAGAATTATGTTGCTTGATATAATCAGACGTGTTTGGAGGTTCACTCGACATCAGAAGAGGTAAAGGTAGGAGGATTGATAAGGAGTCTTCGAGCGGGGCCTTGCCGAACCTCCCTGGCAAAGACCCCTGCTCGATCGTATGAGGATGTTTTGAAGCGATGCATGAAGTATATTAATTTGGAGGAGATGGAGGTGGAATTTGCGAAATTGGAGGGGGCAGCTCGACCAGAGCCAAAGAAGGAGAAGAGTGTTGGGTTCGATATACCGTACGGAACAGAGTTTACAGCGAAATTTAAAATTTTAT
>CACSLK010009714.1:1746737-1760812 GCA_902706635.1 Striga hermonthica
AAGTGTGAAGACCAAAACCCACCATGACTAAGGCCCTCGGGCTGGGTGGTCGCTTGTTTAGAACATTCCTTGGGGTGGGCAGGTTGGTCGATTACTCACGCCCTCGGGCTGGGTGATTGCTTGTTTAGAACATCCCTTGGGGTGGGCAGGTTGGTCGATTACTCACGCCCTCGGGCTGGGTGACCTCCTGTTTGGAACATTCCTCGCGGGTGGCAAGTGTGAAGACCAAAATCCACCATGATTAAGGCCCTCGGACTGGGTGGTCGCTTGTTTAGAACATTCCTTTGGGTGGGCAGGTTGGTCGATTACTCATGCCCTCGGGCTGGGTGACATCCTGTTTGGAACATTCCTCGCGGGTGGGCAAGTGTGAAGACCAAAACCCACAATGACTAAGGCCCTCGGGCTCGGTGGTCGCTTGTTTAGCACATTCCTTGGGGTGGGCAGGTTGGTCGATTACTCACGCCCTCGGGCTGGGTGACCTCCTGTTTGGAACATTCCTCGCGGGTGGGCAAGTGTGAAGACCAAAACCCACCATGACTAAGGCCCTCGGGCTGGGTGGTCGCTTGTTTAGAACATTCCTTGGGGTGGCCAGATTGGTCGATTACTCACGCCCTCGGGCTGGGTGACCTCCTGTTTGGAACATTCCTCGCGGGTGGGCAAGTGTGAAGTCCAAAACCCACCATGACTAAGGCCCTCGGGCTGGGTGGTCGCTTGTTTAGAACATCCCTTGGGGTGGGCAGGTTGGTCGATTATTCACGCCCTCGGGCTGGGTGACCTCCTGTTTGGAACATTTCTCGCAGGTGGGCAAGTGTGAAGACCAAAACCCACCATGACTAAGGCCCTCGGGCTGGGTGGTCGCTTGTTTAGAAGATTCCTTGGGGTGGGCAGGTTGGTCGATCACTCACGCCCTCGGGCTGGGTGACCTCCTGTTTGGAACATTCCTCGTGGGTGGATAAGTGTTAAGACCAAAACCCACCATGACTAAGGCTCTCTGGCTGGGTGGTCGCTTGTTTAGAACATTCCTTGAGGTGGGCATGTTGGTCGATTACTCAGGCCCTCGGGCTGAGTGACCTCCTGTTTGGAACATTCCTCACGGGTGGGCAAGTGTGAAGACCCAAACCCACCATGACCAATGCCCTCGAGCTAGGTGGATGAGCACGAAGCCGAAAAGACCAACAATGAGCTCAGCGAGGCAGATATGCCGAAGATAAAATCTCAAGCCCAGTAGACGAGCATGACGATGCAGGCACGAAGGAAGAACCCAACAAAAATTTAAAACCTATCATGTTTAAGGCCATGAGGCTGGATGGTCGCATGCTTCGACCACCTCTGAAGGTGGGTATGCGTTCAAAAGTTTAAAACCCATCATGTTTAAGGCCATGAGGCTGGATGGTCGCATGCTTCGACCACCTCTGAAGGTGGGCATTCGTTCAAAAGTTTAAAACCCATCATGTTTAAGGCCATGAGGCTGGATGGTCGCATGCTTCGACCACCTCTGAAGAGGGGCATGTGTTTAAAAGTTTAAAACCCATCATGTTTAAGGTCATGAGGCTGGATGGTCGCATGCTTCAACCACCTCTGAAGGGGGGCATGTGTTCAAAAGTTTAAAACCCATCATGTTTAATGCCATGAGGCTGGATGGTCGCATGCTTCGACCACTTCTGAAGGGGGGCATGTGTTCAAAAGCTTAAAACCCATCATGTTTAAGGCCATGAGGCTGGATGGTCACATACTTCGACCATCCTTTGGGTTGGTGGTGTGTGTATGTATAAGATGCACTCTACAACCAAGTCTCAATTATCCAACCGATTTCACACAAATTATCATAAGTTAGACCACGGAGAACATGCTGATTAACAGAGAACATATCATTTATAAACGCGAGGCTTGCATCGATTACGTGTTAAGATTCATCTCGACAACACAGTCTAAGACCAAAGCGAAAAATGAAGAAAAAGACAAGACATCAAGGAAGCAAAGATAATTCAAACAGAGTGCTTTCATTTCAAAATATCATTACAAGACTTCATCAAAATGTGAAACGAAAATCTGGGAAATAGAAAGCGCGAGCTAATCTATGAAGGCGGAGCAGCAGAATCAGCATTGCTCGAGTTGGCATTTGGCTTGGGCGGATGGATGGTCCCCGACGTTGAGTCGCAGGCCTCATTAAGTGGACATTGTCGAATAGATTCAGCCAGCACGACCAACATAGGGGCTGGAGGGGTTACGCCATCGGGCAGAGCATATGTCTTTTTCAATACGTCCGATCGAGCCAAAGTTCGTTCGAGCAGCCCCGACCACCACTCATGTTCGAGTGGCAAGCTAGCACTGGAAACTAGGAGGAACCTTGGGCAAAGCGTCCCAGATAGCTCAAGGATCTAGCTGCTCGAAGTCATCTTCGGCGATCTGTTCGCCGGCCTTCTGCAGGGCGAATTGGAAGCAGTCCACCCCGAAGTCCTGCACCTCCTTCAGAAATTGGGGTGAAGGCATAAAGTCGGCCACCACTTGTGTGCGATGCTCACAAAGGAAAAGTTTCATAATAGTAGTAGCGCACATCATTTGCCGAGCTCGAAGAGCAGCGGCATCAGCGTAGCGTTTACATTGAGAGGCGTGGGCAACCCTTTCCTTGGCCCGGGTGGCCTCCAACTCAGCTCGAGCAGCCTCCGCTTGCGCCCGAGCAGTTTCCGCCTGAGCTCGAGCAACCCGTTCCTTCTCGAGCGCCGCTTCCTTCTCCGCCACAATCACCTCCTTTACGGCGAGGGCGGCTTCCCTCTCTGCGAGAACCTTATTCTTCTTGGCGAGATCTTAATCAAGGGACTTAATCTTGACTTCGAGCTCGGTGCTCTGCTCTGTCTGTGTCTTGCGGAGCTTGGTGTTGTGCTGTAGGAGAGTTGAGTTATTATCTTGCAGAAAGCCGATGGTGCCCTCGAGGCCCCTTATGGACTTTCCAGAGCTGTCTCGGGCCTATTTAGCCAGAGGCAAGAATTGAACCAAACCCTATAATTAAAGAAGATGAAATAATTCAAGGCATGTATAGCGAAAAAAAAAGAGGGGATAGAAAAATATCGAAGCAAATGCAAGATGAGCAATACCTGGGCGAGCCATTAGACAAGCTGATTGACAACTTCCGAGAGCGTGGCGCTGCCCTTTTTGAGGTCGTCCTCGAGGAGAGCACCCTCGAGGCAATCGGCCACCTCATTCACAGGGGCCGATAGTAGAGAGGTAGACTGTGGGGCTAAAGGATTGGGCGGAAGGTGGCTATCACGTGCTCGCTTCTAGACCGTTTCCCCTTGGTCGGTGCGAGAACGCTTCCCCAGGGTCATCTCCCGCCTTATATCATCTTGACCGCTGGACTCCACTAGAGCCTTGGTCGATCCCGCGGAAAGGATTTTAGAGGACTGTTAGTCGGAGGGAGGTTCTTCTTGGGTCTTGGTTTTGGACAAGGCATTGGGTTCGGATGATTTGTCTGTGGTTTTGGACTGAGTGATTTCTTTAGGATTGGGAGCTCGAGGGTCGGTTTTTTGGTGGCGGCTGTCAGGTTTTTGGTGGCGGTCGTCGGGTTTTTGGTGGCGGTCGTCGGGTTTTTGGTGGCTGTCGTCGGATTTTTGGTAGCGGTCAGTGGTTTTTGGTTGGCGATCATCAGTTTTGGAGGTGGTCGAGGTTTTGGTGGTAGAGGTAGAGGCAGATGTGTGCTGAGGAGTTTGTCGGGAGGAGGTGGAGGAGTTCGGCTCTGTTGGTGTTGTTGCGACTGTTGTTGCTGTTGGTGTTGCTGCGGTGGTTGCCCTTGCAATGATGGTGGAGGTGGCGGAGTCTGCCGTGGAGGAGACCGTTGAGGTGGGTCTGGTCGAGAACCAGAGGAAGTCGCCGGCCCCTTAACTTTGTCCCTGCTCGACCCAGAAGCAGCCTCTGATTTCTTCTTCAGAGGGACTCTCCTTTGAGGAATGCTGAAGCTAGGAACCTCTGCGGAAAGATAAGAAATGCATTAAACTCAACATCAGTAGCATTTGCATAAAGCGAGGATAATAGAACGCACGAGCAATCGAGCAAACTAATTGAAAAGTACCTGGGTCATTCTCAAGCCGGATAAGATCGAGGATCTCATCACTGGGTGGCGGACATGTTTTGTGGGTAAGAAAACCACAGTGGTGAAGAAGGTTTTCGTCTTTAAGAAGACTTTCTGACGCAACGAGCTTGGAATTCCAAGTGTGGATCCGTTGGTCGAAAAGAGGGCTTGGAAGAGGAGCTGAGGCCGCCTCTTGGGAAACTTCCTTGACCCAAGGGATGGAGGGCCAAGGGAAAGGGACATCGGGCTGGACAAAATTGAATTTGTCACTCCACTTAGGAAGATTGGAAGGAATGTCATTGATAAAGTGAGCGCCGTTGTGGCTCTTAAGGTAAAGGCCTCGACCTTGTTTGGAAGGGGCGTAACAATAGTGGAAGAAGGCTAGGTCGAATCGACCTAAACGGACGTGACAGAAGATGATGAAGGTGGTCATGAAGCGGATGGCATTAGGAGGGAGTTGATGTAGGGGAAGCGAAAAACCACTCACAAATGCGAAGTAGCTCAGGATTCAAAGAAAAACGGAGGCCGAACTTGAATTGGATTTTGAAAAAAGTATAACAGTCCCTCGGGGGACGATCATATTTGTCGGACGGAGAAGACCTATAGAACGACCAACCGCTGGGGTGGCCGATCTTTTCAGGAGAATACCAATTGGTAGAGAGAGAGGTAGAAGAAGGGTGCTTTCCGGAGGTTTTGGGGGGGTTTTTGGTTGAAGCTTTGTTGGGAGAAGAAGGAGATGCTGGGAGAATAGCTTGAGAAGAAGAATGAGGAATGGTCGAAGATACAGGAAAAGTAGGCTGAGAAGAAGTAACCTCGTCCTCCTCTGGCTCATCTAATAAGCCAAAAGCAGGTTGGCGATGGCGGAGAGGAAAGTTATCTATAGTATCTCTGGAATTGGGAGATGAAACACGGGTTGTAAAAACACGGGTAGGAAATGTATCGCCGGGGCGAAGGATAGAGAGAGGAACAACTTCAAGTGCAGAGGACAATACTTGAACCGAATTAGAGGAGGTGGTCGAAGTAGCGGGATCTGAAAGAACAAGAGAAAACAAAGAAGAACAGTACCAAAAAAGAGAATTTCGAAGGTAAGAAGAAGGGAAGAGGAGAAGGTCTTCAAAAGCTAGGGTTTTTCTGGGAAAAGTGATTCCAGGAAATTAAGAGGGGAAAACAGGAAGGTTCAAAAAAGGGCCGAGGAAAAACAAAATTCACAATGATCAACAAACAAATTACAATGTTCAGAGCACACATTCAGGATAAAGCACGCAAATCTAGAAAACTCAACAAGAAAATTCAAGATACCCAATTCAAAAAATTCAAAACGCAAAATCTCAGATACAGAAAACGTAAAATCAGGCAAGGAGCAACTTACTCATAATCGCAGAAGAAAGAATTAGGAAAGCTCGAGAATTGCAGAGAGAAATCACCGGGGAAAGCTAGAGTTTTGCGGAGAGGATTTTCGAATGCAAAGGAAGATGAGAGTTGCAGAGGTGGAAAAAGTCTGAAAATCCGCTAAGTGTGGAATTTATATTTTGGAGAGTTAAAGGATTGGAAGATTAGGACCGTTGGATTAAAGCTGGATCTTACGGTGGAGGGCATTAACTCACACGACACTCAAAGTGGGCGCGTTATGCGAGGAGGCACTATCATTAAAGTACCTGACAAATGCGGCAGACGCGACGCGTGGCAAAAAAGTAGGTGTGGCAGCAAAGACATGCGATAGGCGACCTTATGTCTGGCAATTAATGAGGAATTAATTCGAAATATGAGCGGAAAACTCACTAGGTGGTCGATATCTGACATCATGCCATCGAGGAAAGCGAGGAGCACAAATTCACTCTTAGATCGAGTCACCCAGACTCGACCAGAGTGCGAGGGGGGGGGGGACTAGATGATATAGGATATTATACCCGCAAGGCTAAACTGGTTTGCTGAACCGGTCGAAGAGGTCATACTGTGAGGAAACCAAGCTGAGTGACAGGAAAATCGACCAGTCAACCAGTCGACCAGCCAAGCGGTCGACCAATCTATCCTTCGACCAGATGAACGGTAGAGCAGTTCAGTCGAGCAGTTCAGTCGACCTCGATCGGTCGACCACTTCGTGGACTTAACACTTCGTAAGATCGGCCTAGTCACAGGCGCGTGAAAGAGCCTCTAATAGAACTTCAGGAGAATATTCATCCCATGTGCAGGAGGACACGTGTCGAGAACTTACTGGTTGGTAGCGATAACCACCTCTGACAGCTCCCAACATACGCGATGTGTGTCAGAGTATGGACGGGCAGCTTGGGCAGCCAACTCATCAAATCTGGGCAACCCTAGGGCAAGTATTTCACTTCTATATAAAGGGGCTGAGCCTTTCTTCCTTAACACGATTTTTCCATTACCCAATTCCAGTATATTCATACACATACTAACTTAAGCATCGGAGGCTCTTCACCAGACATTATATAGCCATACTGTCGTATAACGGTTCAGACATTATAGAGTCGACTTATATGAAGTCGACTCTTCTCGCGGACTTATAATATCTCCAGTCTGTCAGAACCCAGGCGTTTCTCTCAGTCGACTTCCATGTGTCGACTAGTAGAAGTCGACTCCCACCAGAAAGACGGACAGACGCATCAAGGTCTACCGACAATTGAAGATGACCCAGTCGACTCGAGTTGATATCCCGAGTCAACTGAGGACGTCTCGAGGCTCATAGATCTCCAAAAATTCCGGTATACTTCAACATATCATAAGGAAGCTGTCAAGGATAAGAAGGAAGCTATTAAGGATAAGAAGGAATCTAGATGCTGACTAGAAGATGGACGGAATGCGAACCGACCAGGGTATTCTGGACATTTCCAGTAAGTCGGCCAGGGCATTTTGGGAACTTCAGGTAAATGTTTTGCCTCTATATAAAGGAGCTGAGGTAACCCCAAAACCCTAACTCCCATTCATTCTATACTCTCCTCCATTACTGTTGCTACTCTCTCAGAGCAGCTCTCTTCATCTCTTTCATATATTGACTTGAGCGTCGGAGGCTCTACGCTAGAAACCCCTCCAGCGTTGAGTTCTTGCAGGTGTTCTCGCAGTTCAGCAACGGTTTGAAGGCGATCGAGGCAGATCTGAGTTCATTCTCATCGGTTCATTTCAGATCTGAGCTTGTTTCCATTGATTCACTCCAGATCTGAGAGGAGACCCATCATTTTGGCGCCGTCTGTGAGGAGTTCTTGAAGGAATTAAGAGCTTTACACCTAGCTTTGATCTGACTCTGATTGCTGAGAAGGAAGGATTGCAGAGGAATTTGAACGAGAATTTTAGGGGAACGTGGATTGATAAGCGACCGCCGACGGTTCCCAGCCCTAGACCACCGCTCCAGAAGCTCGTTTTTCTGCCATTTGGAGGGCACCCACCATCGGGAATACGCGGTGGGGATGAAACGCCTATTACCTAACCGGGGGTCAAAATCCTAGTGCTCGTGCAAGGAGGGCCCAACCATGAAAAGGGCACGAGCGAAGGAGCCAATGGACAGGAGCCGACCGAGACATCTCTGAGCTTGGAAAGGCAGCCTGGGCTATTTGAGCAAGGAGCAGGGCCACCACCCCAAGTCGAAGAGCAGACATTAACCATGACGAGAGGCGAGATGCAAAAAATGATTGCTAAGGCAGTGGCGGCCCAACTAAAGCAGAATTAAGTCGAACAGTCTAGGGTCGAGCAGCCTAGGATCGAGCAGCCCTGGATCGAGCCGAATGTCGAACATGAGCAGCAGGCACAATCCAATGAGAGGCCTAATAGGAGGGTAGAAGAGGAGGCATCCTCCATCAGAACTGTTAACCCACAAGCGAGAGATGAAACATTGGAGCAATTGCTGGCTCAGGTTCGCGATTTGCAAGCCCGAGTTGAGGGACGACAAACTGGTGGTTCAAGAGGACATCTATTCTCGCAGCATATCCTCGACGCCGACCTACCCCAAGGTTTCCGTGATCTGAACATAAGGTACGACGGGTCGACCGATCCATTTCGACACATGAGGAGTTTCGAGAACATGGCGGTGCTCCATAGTTACAACGATCCAGTGCAGTGTCGAGCCTTTTTGACGACCTTGATGGGCTCTGCCCAAGATTGCTTCCATTAGCTACCTCCGGGGGCCATCAAGGATTTTGATGGATTCAGCTCAAGTTTTCTCAATCAATTTGCAAGTGTTAGACCACAGGAGAAGTCATATCTAACTTTGATGGGCATACAACAAAAAGAAGGTGAGTCACTACGAGATTATGTGGCGAGATACACGCGGGCATGCATCGAGATGCCTAGGGCGTCGGTGGAGATAAAGGCGGGAGGTTTGACTCGAGGGCTACTACCAGGCTTATGTAGGAATTCTCTGGCGAAGCGCCCAGGTAGAACGTTCGATGAAGTGTTGAAGAGATGTGCGAAATACATGAATATCAAGGAAGCAGAAGCCGACTTCTTGCAAACGGCCAAAGTAATGAAAACGGATTCTTGTGACGAGAAGAGGGAAAGGAAGAATCCCTCGACTGGGGAGAGAAAAGGGTCCCCACGAACGGAAAGAGAAGGGCGACCTAGGAGTTGGAGGCCTACTCAGTACACCCCTCTGGCGGCTCCCCAAGCCAGGATTCTCGAGGTCATAGAAAGGGAGATTCGCGACAATATGGTGAGATGGCCCAAAACGAGGAATGACGGGCCGACAAAACCCAAAAGCAATCTATACTGTCGATTTCACAAAGATTATGGGCATAATACTGACGATTGTAGACACCTCAAAGACAAGATCGAGAGGTTGATAAAAGCGGGTCATTTGAAAGAATTCATATACAAGGACCGCGAGAGAACGGGCCGAAAGAGAGAGAGGAGCAAGAGCCCTCATAAGAGGGCGAGGTCACCCAAGAAGGAGGAGCTTCCCCCAAAAAGGGGAGTAATTCATATGATTTTCGGTGGGCTAACTGATGGAGACTCAAATCGAGCAGGAAAAGCGTATGCCCGAGGGAGACACTCTAAGGTCAAGGTACAACAAGTCGATGAGGGAGGCCCAGTGATGAATTTTGGGCCAGCAGATGTAGGAGAGGTCGAAAGGCCTCACAATGATGCTTTAATGATAACCGCCCAAGTATCGGGCTACGAAGTGCAAAGAATCTTTGTCGACACGGGAAGTTCAGTGAATGTGATCTTTTATGACTGTCTCAAATGGATGGATCTCGACATCGAGCTTACGCCTCTACATACATCACTCTTTGGTTTCAATGGATCAGAAGTCGCACCCCTAGGAGAAACCACACTCACTGTCGTCCTAGGGGAAGGCGACTTGAGGAAAGTATAGATGGTGCGGTTCATTGTAATCGACGTCGAGTCGGCTTTTAATGTGATTTTGGGCAGGCCGACGCTCAATACATTCCAAGCAGTGGTGTCGACTTACCATATGAAGCTAAAGTTCCCCGTTGGGGATAGAGTAGGGGAGGCCCGAGGAAATCAAAAGCTATCAAGGACCTGTTCTCAAATAGAAATAAAAGAAAACCAGCGGGCAGAGATAAGGGAAGAAAAGAAGCCGATGCCGAACGAAAAAAGGCCGAGGGGAAGCGACCTTGAGCCGCATGAAGAATTGATGGAAATCCAGATCGGGCAGAGGGAGGATCAAACCACCAAGATCGGGAGCGAATTAGGGAATGAGTTGAGAAACAGTTGGTAGAATTACTT
This sequence comes from Striga hermonthica, assembly GCA_902706635.1. NCBI lineage: Eukaryota > Viridiplantae > Streptophyta > Magnoliopsida > Lamiales > Orobanchaceae > Striga > Striga hermonthica. The sequence goes on from CACSLK010009714.1 coordinate 1,756,495, forward strand.
AAAGAATTTAGAGATATATTCGCTCTCTCTCCTGAAGAGTTAACAGGGATCGACCCGAGGGTTATGGAGCACAAACTCAATGTCGATCCCCTCAAGAAGCCTATCAAACAACAACTTAGATATCATGGAGCTGAGATCGATAAAGTAATTGAGGTTGAGGTGGATAAGTTACTCAAGGCCAAGTATGTCAAAGAAATCCAATTCCCCGAATGGATATCCAACAAAGTGATGGTGAGGAAAGCACTGAATAATTGGCGTATGTGCATCGACTTTCGCGACTTAAACCTGGCATGCCCAGAGGATCATTATCTGCTGCCAAGAATTGATCAGCTAGTCGACTCTACGACTGGCTGCGAATTGTTAAGTATGATGTACGCATCTCAAGGATATCACCAAATCCCATTGGCCCCAGAAGATCAGAGCAAAGTGAGCTTCGTGACGAGCAAGGGAACATACTGCTACATCGTCATGCCCTTCGGACTCAAGAACGCAGGGGCGACTTACCAAAGGCTGATGGATCGGATGTTCAAGTCACAGATAGGGCGTAATATGGAGGTGTATGTAGACGACATCTTGATGAAAAGCAGGTCCTCGACTTCGCATGTCGAGGATCTAAAAGAAACATTCGAAACACTGAGGACATTTGGGATGAAGTTGAATCCGAGTAAATGCACCTTCGGAGTGAAGGCAAGACGATTCCTTGGCTATGTCGTGACTGAAAGAGGCATTGAAGTGAACAAGGATAAGGTGAAGGACATTCTCGACATGACCCCACCAAAGAGCATCAGAGAAGTGCAAGTAAGGTCGAATTGCCAGCCTGAGCAGGTTCATCGCTCGGGCGGCGGAGAGAAGTTTTCCGTTCTTTAAATTGCTTAAAAAGAAAGCTTTTCAATGGAATGACGAGGCGCAAGTGGCATTTGAAAAATTGAAAGAATTTCTAAGCGAGTTACCACTATTAACAAAACCAGAGCCAGGCGATGAGCTGGAGCTTTATATCTCAGTAGGAGTATTTTCCTTGAGCTCAGTGTTGTTGCAAGAAGCAGGAGGAGCCCAGCAGCCGATTTATTATACAAGTCGGGTACTTCAGGGCGCAGAGGCAAGATATTCCGAATTCGAGAAAGCTTCTTTGACGTTAGTAATAACGGCCAGAAAGTTGAGGCCATATTTCTTGAATCATGTGATAGTAGTAAGTACAAACTTCCAACTCGGAGAGACCTTGGGTCGACCAACTATTTCGGGTCGACTCGTGAAGTGGGCGGTCGAGGTAAGTGAATACTCTATCAAGTATGAACCAAGACGAGCCATAAAATCCCAAGCTTTAGCAGATTTTATCCAAGAAAGAACTAAAGGAGAAGAGAAGAAATGGATAGTGCATGTCGATGGATCCTCGGCGGCCAAGGAGTCTGGCTTAGGAGTTGTCCTCATATCTCCCAAAGGTGAGCAACTCAACTTCGCCATCAGAATGGGTTTCAAAGCCTCGAACAACAAAGCAGAGTACAAGGCATTGATCAAAAGAATTCAACTCGTAATTGGGGGCGGAGCAACAGAAATCGCCGCACATTCTGATTCACAACTAGTCGTGGGCCAAGTAATGGGAAATTGTGAAATAAAAGAGGACAGAATGCAAAAGTATGTTGAGGAAGTTCAAAGCCTAATACGGGGCTTAGAGAAGTTCGAACTAACCCAGGTACCTCGAGAAGAAAATAAACGAGCCGACTGGCTCGCCAAAATAGCAAGTTCGAATGACGGAAAGATGGGAAACCGTATTACCACCATGAATTTGGAAGGAAGTGTCCTGGGCGAAACAATGGAGGTTGAGGAGAAAGGCGACTAGAGAAAGTCAATTCGCGAGCTCTTGCAGGGACAAGTACTGCAAGAGATAAGCAGGGAGCCGAAAAAGCCGCTCGGTACTTGAGTAAATATTTCGAGGTTAAGGGGGTGCTATACAACAAGTCGTATGTCGAGCCCCATTTAAGATGCATTTCAGAAGATGAGGGAAATTATGTCTTGCGAGTAGTTCACGAGGGATGTTGTGGAGCTCACGTCGGGTCTCGGGCTTTAGCTTGAAAAATTCTGCGGGCTGGCTATTATTGGCCAAAAATCAGAAAAATGGCCGAGCAGTTAGTGCGAGGATGCGAGAGATGCCAGCGTCATGGCCCGGTTCCTCATATCCCCGCTGAAGCCATGACGACGATTAACTGCCCGATCCCCTTTGCTCAATGGAGAATCGACCTAGTAGGCCCACTACCCATGGGAACAGGGCAAAGAAAATTCCTCGTATTCGCAGTCGACTATTTTAGCAAATGGGTGGAGGCGGAGCCCCTAGCAAAAATCACCGAGGAGAAGATGATCCAATTTATGTTCAGCAATATCTGTTGTCGATTCGGGATTCTGAAGATGTCGGCTCTCTGATAACGGAATGCAATTATAGGGGAAAAGAATCCAAGCATGGTGCCTCGATATGGGAATCAAACAGAGGTTTGCCTCGGTCGCTCACCCCCAGGCTAACGGGCAAGTCGAGGTCACGAATAGAACCATCTTGCAGGGGCTAAAGAAGCGATTGGAGAAAGCGTCGGGAGCATGGATCGACGAGCTAACCACTGTTCTATGGGCATACAGAACTACGCCGAGAAGCTCGACAGGCCAATCACCATTCGGTATGGTATATGGGATAGATGCACTCCTACCAGTGGAAATCGCACTAAGCTCGCACAGGTCGACATACTTTGAGCAAGAAAAGAACGAGGAAATGACCAAGGAAGCCCTCTATTTGATTGAAGAAGGGCGAGCAGATGCCTTGAAGCATGTCGGAAAGATCGAAGCCAACTGGGAGGGGCCTTACACCGTCACAAAGGTGCTCGAGAGGGGTGCATACAAACTCGAGGATGGAGAGGGTCGGCAACTCCCGCGATCTTGGCATGTGATCCAGCTCAAACGCTTTTATGCTTAAGAGACTAACATTTTACTCTTTTTTGTACTGAGCAATATTTGAATCAAATTCAGTTGTGAAAGGCATTTCAAGTTTATGCTTCAATTGTGTCTTTTTTGCACTTTCATATCAAACTCTTTATAACTGCTGAAATACCGAGTTTCTCAAAACAACTACGTTGTATTCTCGAGTGGAATCTCGACGAGGTAACGAATCCTACGACTACGAAGTCGATTTAAACAACTACGAAGTTGTAACTCGAGTGGAATCTCGACAAGGCTACGAAGCCTACGACTACGAAGTCGATTTAAACAACTACGAAGTTATAACTCGAGTGGAATCTCGACAAGGCTACGAAGCCTACGACTACGAAGTCGATTTAAACAACTACGAAGTTGTAACTCGAGTGGAAGCTCGACAAGGCTACGAAGAATATGACTATGAAGTCGATTTAAACAACTACGAAGTTGTAACTCGAGTGGAACCTCGACAAGGCTACAAGGCCTACGACTACAAAGTCGATTTAAATAACTATGAAGTTGTAACTCGAGTGGAACCTCGACAAGGCTACGAAGCCTATGATTACAAAATCAATTTAAACAATGAAAATACAATCGAGATCTCGAAAACGAAGAAAGCCCGCCTCAATTGCTAAACTTCTATGGCAATTCAAGAACAAAAGAAAAACGACAAAATACGACGAAAACAAAAAATAATATTCATAACGAGTTCATTACAAGAGAAAATCGTCCTGACCTTTACAATCTAAAAATAGGTCGAGAACAATAATAAGAAAAATCAAAAGAAAAGCTTTTAACAATAAAAGGCGACAGCCTCAAGATACAATTCTAGGAATCGACCTCGCTCTCCTGGACCTCTCCCTCAAGGTTAGCCCCACTCGCTTGAGGCAATTCAGGCGGATCGATCAAGGGGGTGGGAGGGGCCTCTAGTTGAGAAGAGAGATTGGCAACGTGAATGGCCTTGGCCTCGAGGCCGGACCACCACAGGTAATCATCCGGAAGACATGTGTCACCCTCATAACCATCAGGGTCGGGGAGCGCCCGCCTCATCGCCTCGGGGTCAAGTTTTCCGGCAAACTCAGACCCCGCCACCACCGCCTCCCACGCATCAAAAGTATGGTCGAAGTACTGAATGGCGGCGGGGCAAAGCCTGTCGAGAAACTCAGGTGAATTGCAAAAAGCCCTGACGACTTCTTTGCGGTAGGTCTCGACGAAGGCGGAGCCCACGGCGTACTTTAGAAATGACTTCCGGCCCTGCACGGTGCCGATATCCCTCTCGAACACAACCTCATCCTGAGCCTTCTCGAGGTCGGCTGTAACACCCCGCTGACTGATATACCAGAGTACGCGGTTTTTCGCAAATATTCGG
>CACSLK010009714.1:1764105-1788397 GCA_902706635.1 Striga hermonthica
ACAACCCTCGACACTTGCTCCCGAAAACTCACACAAAATACACTAACTCTATCTAATTCACTCTCGGCAATAATGATAAAGCGGAGAAAGAAGTGGGACAAAATCCACACAAGGCCAACTTAAAAAAAAACCGAAGGTGAAGGAGACAATAGGTCAAGGCTTCGGACGTGTGGCCATCATGCAAAGAAGGACGCTAACTCTTGTCTCCATGGAGTCACGTGAAGGGTGCCAACATGTGCACGGCAATGTGCACGGCAAGACCAATGCGGCGCGGATTTTCACGCAAAAGGACAAAATGGTGCGCGCGGAAAATGAGGGAAGCATCTCGGCAATAGGACAAAACTCCACGCACGGTCTCCATGGCCTTGAACACTCCGCACGGCTACACGTGAAGCCTCGGCCACTCCGCCCGCTAGAGGACAAGGGGGTTGGCGCGGATTCTTGTACGAATGCTGGTTGGACGTGCACGCTCCTCGGATGCTCCGCCCACGTTGCTCGCGCGACGATGCATGGACGCGGATGGCGCACGGACTCCTCGCTCAAGAACTTGAACCGAACATGCGCACGCACGGCACTCGCACACACATGAACTATGGGCTCGGAATAAAAATCCGAACCATTACCAATCTCGTGATTAAGTTAAATTAATCACTTAATTATGTTTAATTATCTAATTAAACATAATGCTAAATTACCAAAATTATTTCGAACGTAAACGGTACGTCGAAAATAGTTCCGGTAATTTTGACTGAATTAACTGAAAATACTTAACTCCGAAAAATAATATCGGAACTGAAATATTATTATACTGATAAAAGTTGGGATATTACATCGGCCTTGAGCTTCTCGTTCTCATGGCGAGCCACAGCCTTGTCAGCCTTTGCTTGTCGACAAAAGCCTTCGAGGCCTCAAGATCCTCTTTCAGCTTCTCGATTTGCTTGCGTTGGGCTTCGTATTTATCCTCAAGGACCTTGATAGAGGAGGTAGGAGCCTTAGTTCCTGCCTCGAGGCCAGGGAGTATAGCCGCTAAGAACTACAAAAGAAAAGGAGTGAGTTAATAATACAAAAAATATATGTACATAAACGCTAAATTCAAGCACGAGGTACGTACCCGAGTAAGGCACTGGGTAGCATAGCAGGAGCACTCGTAGTCGTTCTCCTCAACGCGGGCCTTGTCGGCCTCGGGGAGCAGAGAGTTGAGGTATCTAACGATCTTATGCGGCTCCAGATGATTCCAGAGCCGAGACGGCATCTTGACCAGCATGTCCTTGTAAGTGACGGCAGAGGCAGCATTCTTTTCAACTACCTTCTCCTTGCCCTTATCGAACTTACGGCGCTTAAGGTCGTTAGGAAGCAGGGTAGGGGTCTGGTCGTCTTGGGGCCTCTTGCGGGTACCAGGGCCCAAAGACTTAGGTCCTTTTGCTGTAGTGGCTGACTTCAATCCGTACCCACCGGGCGGGGGAGGAGCTGATCCGCCTGCCAATTGCCCGGTCGACTGTTTCTTCTTCACCTCGAAGCGCTTGAGTGCTTTGACTGAACCGAAAAAAAATAATCAGACAACGAGGTTGAAAGAAAATAAAAGCAAAACTCGACATCGTAAGAAATGTTGAACAGCTTACGAGGATCATCGAGTCGAGAAAGATCATCATAAGGAACAATCCGAGCGTGATTGACCAAATCACGATCCCTTATTATTCGACGAGCACTATAAGTGTGTTTATTAAGTTCTTCCAAGAGTTTTTCGAAATTCTCGGATCGAATTCGTTTCTTTTGCTTAACTTTCGTGGTTATCCAATTATTCGCATAAGGATAAGCACCAACGGGAGGACGGATAAACACGAATTTCGATTTCCACTCCGGGATATTCGAGGAAAGGTCATCGAGAAAGGTAACGCCGGAACAGCGAATCAAGCAATGGGCCCCCTTTTGGTGTCGATAACTATAACAATAGTGGAAAAAAGTGGCTGTAAGAAACAGAGAACTATACAAGAAACGACAATAAAGGCTATCATGATACACAGAGCGTTTGGGGAAAATTGGTTTATTGGGATACTATACAAATCACTTATCTCCAAGAGCTCGACTTGGATAGGAAAGCGAAGGCAAAAAATGACTTGATCGAAAAAGAAAGTGTGACAACCCTTCGGAAGACAGGCGAAGTCGTTATCGGGGCCTGGAGCAACCAACTCCCAATCAGAGGGAAGCCCGCTAAACTGCCTAAAGCCCTCGACTTGAGCTACGGTGGCATAAGAAAAAGGATTTAGAGTGGCCAATTTGGCCAGAGCGCAGACTACTAATACAACCTCTCGAGGATCGATAAGAGGGGTAATTATTGGTGTAGGTAAAAGACTTGTGCTATATACAGGAATATCTAGCAACCTAATGGGAATACCTCGAGGAATTAAGTCGAGGCGAGGAGAATCCCCTCGAGGACTCTTTGAGATCTCTACCTGTAATATCCCACTCAGTTATTAATAAAAGTAATTATTTTAGTTCTGTGATTTGAAATATTTACTTTTATTAATAATGCTCATTTCTAGTAGCGAGTCCAGTTATTAAGTTATAAGTTATAATTTTGAATTTAAGTGAAAGTATTCTTGGTTAAATTTTATTTAGTAATCGAGCCAGTTCATTAATTAATTCCGGTCCGTTTATTTTTAGAAATGGATTTAATTAGTAGGGCTTAATTATTTCGAGTTGTTTATGATTAATTTGACATGAGTGTCTAATTTAATAATTTGAGTAAAATAATTTATTTAGACATTTTAGTCTATTTAAATTATTTGAGAGAAATGTGAAGGTTTTAAAATTTTTGGGTTTTTCGGTTTTCGATTGTAGTCGGAATTTAATTTCGATTTCACTTACGGAAAAATAAATTAAATTATTTCCTCTCTATATTTTTAGTAGATTACAAGATAAGAAAAGTTTTTTAGCATTAAAAGAAAAAAAATGCCAAAAGCAAAAGAAGAAAATCTGAAATTATTAGAATTTTCGATTTTATGGTAACTGTTTGTTTTAAGTCCGAATTCGGTTCCATAAATTCTAGATTTTTCCATATTTCACGATTTTTTTAATGTCAATCAGATTGGGATCACATTATGGGGCCTTTTTAAGCATTGACAATAGATTGGTTAAGTTTATAAGTTAAGATTATCATTTAATATCTTTATTTATTTTTACAAGTTTTGTTTGTTTATTTTATTTATTTCTTCACTCAATCATCTTGTCACCTCTTTTGTGGCTATAAATAGAGGCCTTAAATCATATTATTTTCATCAAATAAAAGTTTCAAAAGTTATATAACTCATTAGAGAGAAATAAGTTGTGGGAATTTTGGAGAGGTGAAGAATTAATTTTTAAGTTCAAATTTTAGTTTCAAGCAAGAAGAAGAAGGTAATAAGTCATTCTTTTAGAATGCTTTATAGATAATTTAAAGTGCCTTCATATGTGCTAAAATATTCTAAAGTTCTAGCCTTTAAGTATTTATAATCATGCCATGAAGTAAGAAGTTATGTTAGATCGTATGCATGATTGTTATGTGTTATTTGATTTCAAATTAAGTATGCTATGTATAACCTGGTATATTAAAATTATTACGGCTATTTCTTGTGTAAATAATGAGTACATAGGAGTAAGAATCATGTCTTTTGGTTAAGTATAGCTCGAGTTATAGATTTTAAAAGTTTATCGTGCAAGCTGAATTTTATGTGCATGTTCCAGCAATGACTTTGAAAGAGCATAAGTTGAGATATATGCATGATAAAATTATGAAATTTTTATGACATGTTTATATATGTTGAGAGCATGCATTTAAAATTTTAGAATTTTGTGATGAGAAATCAGTCATATATAACATCAAGATCACATGTATGTCGAGTTGAAGCTCTATAAGTTTATTTAGTATTTTTCTGGGAAGAGTTAGCCAGTTAGAACCGGTTATTTTAAATCCAGAGAAGTTAGCCAAGTCAAGCACTTATTGAGAATATTAAGAGCATAGTAATTAGTATTTATTTGCTTATATTTTTATGTAGCTTGAGGAGTCAGCTACCAGAACAACACTTAAGATTTTCAAACAATTTTCGAGAAGAAAGGTGGGGACTCAGCCTTGGTATTACATTGAGTATAATAGCTAGATCATGTTCAAAGGTATGTATATAATTTATCCACTTTGGGTGGAGGCCAGAGCCCTTAATAAGCCATCCCGAGTTCTGGTGGAGGCCAAGGCCTTAATAAGCCATCAGAGTGTGCACACGGTTATCGACCCAAGGGTCAAGAAGTTAAAAGTCTAAAGTTACCGGGCCAAGTGTCTGGGAAAGTAAAGTTTATATATATACCTGTGATCATGATATTGATATTATTATTAATGTTTATTTTAGTATGAGTTTGGCGGAGTACAGTGGATTAGTACTCACGCCCCACTATTATCATTTTTAGAAAACTGGGTCGGTGCAGAAGTGTGATGAGCTGTGGTGGTATTGGTCGTGGATTTGATTAAGTTTCTATTGTGGATTTTTAAAAAGGTTTCGGTTTGTATGCCATGCTTGTAAGATTTCCGCTACGTTTTTTCAAGTTTTGAACATGTGTGATTTAAAGTTGTGATTTAAATAAATTACCGGTTCGTCAGAACAAACGAGTTGAGAGTTCATACTTGTTCATTATTTTAAAATCTGTTTATTTATATCTAACCAGTTGTTAGACAAGCTTTAAGGAAACATATTTTAAAGGAGATAAGTTTTAGTAGCATCCCGAGTTAAGAAGGTTTCGAAAAATTTATAAGTATTTTCAAAATAAGTTGCGAAAAATTTACTCTGATAAGCGGGGTGTTACACTACCAAGCCACCCTCTAATAGTGTCTGGTCATATTCAGCCCAGTCGATTTTCGGAGTAGAGGTGTGAGAAGAGGAAGAAGGAGGAGAGACGTTAGCCATCCTGTAGCCAATTATCTCGACTGAGTCGGACTGGTCGAGACCCCTATCGATCAGCTCGTCAAGTTTATCAGGGGAAGAGTCGGAATGGGAAGCTAGAAGAAAAGAATCGAGGTTGAAGATTAGTCATCACGAAATAAGATCAAACAAAATAAAGTCGATTCATTAAAACTGACAAAAGGATAAAAGAACGAAGAAGCTGTACATTACAATCCGATGAAGGCATGCTAACGAGTCGACATAAGTCGACTCTAGGGAAGAAGAAAGGAGCAAATAGGCCGACCAGAGTCGACATAACGAAAAATAAGAGAAACAACTATATGCTAACAACAAATTGAAATGAGGCGTGTACACAAAGGTTCCAACACAAAACTTACAAGAAAAGTTTTGGAGAACACGAAGAACATACGAGGATACAGAAAAACCAAAAAACCCAGAAAAATAAGAAAAAAACAAAGTAGATCGACAGAAACTGGGAAATAAATCAATAAATACTCACCCATGTTACTCATGTTGGCCGGGACAGTTGATTTGAATGCCGGAGTTGCGGAAAATATCGCCGATAAAATTAAGATGGCTAAAGCGTCGGAATTGCAGAGGAGTTTGGTGGTCAGGAAATTTAGAGAAGGTAAAAAGAGTTGAGAGGGAGAGATGGAACATATTTATAGAGGAATAGAGCAGAGGGAGTCGTTGGATCATCGGGAGAAATGACGGTCTTGATTGAGCGCAGAATAGGAAGAGTCAGTGATTGAGGTGACGCTCGTCATTTCAAGAATCTTAGAAATTCAAAATTCAAAAATGTGTCAGAGCGTGACTTGTCCAGAAAAATAATAAAGAAACACTCGAACTATGTAGTGGGACATGATAAGGGCTACGGGAGTGAGCCACGCAACCCAAGTCGACGAGATCCATGAACAACGACCTCCCTATGGTTGGGATAAATCAAAATTTTCAAAACGGCTATATAGCCGGTTAACTCTATTGATTACCGAGTCGACTAACACTGATATAAAGTTACGACTCTCGAGTGGAGTCTCGGGAAAATTATAAAGCCAGTGATTACTTTGAAAAATAGTAGCTCGACTTCGACCAGCTTGCAAGAAGGATTGGGAGAAGACGACTCGAAAAACTTAGTTCAACAGCTATGGCGCTGTTAAAATTGTTGCTCGACTTCCTCGCAAGAAGGGTTGGAGGAAGACGACTCGAAAAACTTAGTTCAACAGCTATGACGCTGTTAAAATAGTAGCTCGACTTCGACCAGCTCGCACTTAGTTCAACAGCTATGACGCTATTAAAATAGTAGCTCGACTTCGTCTAGCTCGCAAGAAGGGTTGGGAGAACACGACTCGAAAAACTTAGTTCAACAGCTATGAAGCTGTTAAAATTGTTGCTCGACTTCAACCAGCTCGCAAGAAGGGTTGGGAGAAGACGACTCGAAAAACTCGTCCAAACAACTATGAAGCTGTTAAAATTGTTGCTCGACTTCGACCAGCTCGCAAGAAGGGTTGGGAGAAGACATAGTAGGACGAGAAAGAACTAAGGATTAATTGAGAGAAAAAACTAATCGACCACGAGAATCGACAGAAAACAGACAAACGGTTAAATGGATAAAGATAATATTATATTAAAGAAAGATTCTTACATCTGAAGCCATCCCGACCTTTACACCGGAAAATAGGTTAGGATGGCAATAAATAAACAAAAACAACAAACAAACGACATACAAATACTACAAAAGCAGATAAATCTAAGTCTTCTGGGATTCGGCCGTCGACTTCTCAGCGGCACCTTCACCCTCAGCACCAATCGTCTCAGTTCTAGCACCTCCCCCCTCCTCGATCCGCTCTGTCCCTGGCCTCTCAACCTCTATCTTTTCGTCGACCTCCTCCTCATAATCAGCCCCGCTGGGCTGAACCAATTCAGTTGGGCCGACTAGGGGGGGATGGAGGGACTTCAAGCTGAGAAGAAAGTCCGGCTGCGTGAATAGCCTTGGCCCCGAGGCCAGTCCACCACTCATTGCCAGGAGGGAGGTCCTCGCCGCCCTGGAAGTCCTCGAGGTCGGGGAGGGTCTTCTTCACTTCTTCCCGGTCAATCCTTCCGGGAAAGTCGGGTTGGACCACAACTTGTTCCCACGTGTCACAGGCGAAGTCAAAATATTGGACCGCTGTAGGAACCAACTCATCCAGGAAGTCGGACGATTTGCAAAACGCCTCGACCACAGCCTTGCGGTAGTGGGCGAGGAAAGCAGCGCCCGTAGGAGACTTCAAGAAGGTCCGACGACCTTCCTGAACCCCACTCTCCCTCTCGACCAAGACCACGTCATTGGCCTTGGTCAGGTCGACCCTCAGCTTCTCGACTTTTCGGATGGCCGCATCCTTGTCTGATCGAAGCTTGGCGATGAGAGCGTTGGCGACTTCGAGCTCTTCTTCCTTCGCTTCGAGCTCTCTACACTTGGCCTCATACTTCTCCCCTAGGACCTTGACATAGTTATCGGGAGAAGTCTCATCTTCGATCATGGAAGGGATAATGTAGGCAAGAAGCTGAGAAGAAAACGAGCAAGTGAGATAACAAGAAGTCGACATAGTACAAAAAAAGAGAAGAGAAAATGCAAGATCAAGCTTACCCGAGGGATGAGCCGAGACGCATAACGGGCTCCATCGTAGGGGTTGTCGTCGGTCCAGACCCTGTGATCCTCACGAATAATAGACTGGAGGTAGTTGAGAATTTAAGGGGATCGGGGTTATCGTAGAGCCGGGAAGGTTGTTGCAAGGTTACGGGTAGCACCTTCACAGGTGACGACTGCCCCGCGTTCTTCTCGACCAGCGCTCTTTCCCTTTCTAGCGTTTTGGGGAGTCGGGCGCCGGAGTCATGTCCCTCTTGTCCTGGGGCCTTTTGCGCGAATAAGGACCCGACGGCTGGATCAGCTTAGAAGCCGAAGGAAGCACAACTGTAGATTTCTTGGCGGCAGTCGTCTCGACTGCCGCAGTATGAGCACCAGAGCCCGAGCCTTCCTCAGACCTCTGGAGAGGAGCAGGGTGAGCAGCGGACTTAGCGGCCGTCTCGGCCTTCTTCTTCTCGAACCGCTTGAGGGCATTCACTGTCGACATAAGAACAACAACAACAATTAAGGAAAGTACTTATACGATCGCATCAAATGGAGGTAAATAGGCGTCTAGATAGTGAATAGTAGGTCAAGAGAAACTAAAATAACAAAGGCCTTACAAGGATCCTTAATTCAAGGAGCACTTCTGTCGACACAAATCCCAACATGATTAAGAAGGGAGCTATCCTTAGTCCGTCGACGAGCGCTCCAAACGTGCTTATTCAACTCCCTCAGCATATCCGCAAATTGTGGAGAGCGCTTACACTGCTGCACCTTTTTGGTGAACCACTCGTTGGTGAAAGGATATTGGCCAGGAGCAGGCCGAATGAAGAAATATTTCTTCTTCCACTCGGTAATATTGGAAGAGAGATCGTCGAGAAATGTCACCCCTACCCGACGACCTAGGTAGTGGGCATCTTTGCTAAACCTATAACTGTAACAGTAAAGGAAAAAATCGGGTGTAAAACTACCTAAGACTATGTGGGTAACGACTATGAAGGCCACCATTATTCGGATAGAGTTGGGAGTAAATTGATTTATGGGTTCACCAAATAAGTTTCTCAGCGATAGCAGGTCATGTTGAATCGGGAATCGCAATCCCGACATTATTTGATCGACGAAAAAGGTAAAACAGCCGCGAGGAGGATGTCGGAAGTCGTCTTTGGGTGTAGGAGCAACCAATTCCCAAACGGAGGGAAGACCACTGTACTCTCTGAACCCTCAATTTCGGCTGCAAAAGCATAAGAAAAGGGGTTAACAACGAACTTTGCTACGGAACATGCTGTAACGCCCCACTTTTATTTGCCGGAAATAAGAATAAATTTTTCAAATTTATTTTTAAAATCTCTAGAGGCTACTCATTTTCAAATCGTACATCAATACTTAACAAAATTTCAATAATCAATAATAGTTTCAAATCCCAATAATCAATCATGAATCATCAATCATCAATCCAATACCCAAAACGGATTTCTCAAATTTCCAAATCCAAGGAGTACACTCCTTTACAATAATCCAATATTCAATAATAACAGTAATCAATTTAACAAGCGGAAGCAATAATAAATGATAAGACCACCACTCGCATCCCTTCGCCGTGCCCACAATTCTGACCTGCGTCCATGAAGAGCAGGTGGGCATGAGCACTTTTGGAATCCGTGGTGCTCACCACTATGCAATAAACATTAATCATAAATAAAACAAGTATGGTCGTAGCATGTATACGTAATTAATTAGTTACCCCAACCTCCTATCCCAAGTTCGTTCTCATGTGCACACCTATCTCAATAGACTACTGCCGACTATATATCGAAAGCCACGACCCTCGGCCTTCTGGTCTTAGTAGGAGTGTCCAGCCAGTAGGAGTCTCTCCCGAAGGCCCAGCCTCGCCATCGGACTTACATCAGGGTACTTATCGCTGACCGAGCACAGCCCTGGTCTCAAGCGACGTGTCTTTCACAAGGACATAAAGAGGAGATTACCCCATTGGGGTCGTTCTATAGTTACGGGGATAACCATTCGACGGCCGATACAACTCACATCGAAGGCTACATGTTCCACATGCATACTTTTATCATACCAAGTAAAATAATAATAACAGTAATAACATTTACAGCATAGCCAATTTTTCAAAACCCACCTGGTTAGACGAAGATGATCGTGAATGCACGTTCAAAGAAGAGCGAGGATTCGACTCTTCTTAATCTACAATTAAAATATTTATCTTGTTATTAAGGATGGGCAGACAAACAAACAAAGACAAGCAAGGACAATTAAATACTTAAAGTAGATAAAGCACCAAGGAAATTAAAGTAATTAAGAAAGTTAGAAGCAAATAAGGTACATATATTTTCTAACTCTTAACTCTACTGAAACTGTTTTTTTTTTTTTTTACTCATAAGTAAGTATAAACTCGTGCTAAATAAGCTGATAGTTCAGAACATCCAGACCATACTTGGCAAAAAAGATGACTTAGTTCTCGAGTTGGCAAGCCTGTAACAACAATTAGCAGCAACAACATCAGAGTATGGGCAAGATAAAAAGGAAATTTCTGATTTTATAATCAATGGCTACTGCATTATGCTCCTACTAATTATTGATGCTATTGTTTAATTAAGTGGAAGCCAACAACTTGAAACAAATAAAATTAGAAAATGCATTGAACAAATATTAACTAATCATGGTAAAAATGGCCAAGGATAATCAATACAATAGTGAGACATTTGATTCCCTTAACACCTCAGTTATACCATATTTGCTAGTCTCTTAACATGAAATAGTGAGACATTTTACAAAACTGAGAGTGTCACACGACATTTCACAAAATGAGGTCTTACAAAATTTACAAAAACTGACATTCTACAAAATAGTGGGATATTTTACATAAAATGTGATTAACAAAAATGCAATCTACTGCACACGAAATTACTCATATCTCAGCTCGATGAGAATATCAACTAAAGAAATCAAAATAAAGTAGACCATCGAAAATAACTAAACCATGGTTATTGAATCCATATGGTGCACAATCTAAAGTGTGACCAAACCTCAAAAGAGCAAAATAGATCACACCATTTGTACCAAGCTAATTCAATGCATCTCGACATATTCTAAATCACCAATCTAAACGCATATATATAAACCAAAACTCCGTGATTCATACCATCACTTAGAACACAACACTTAGAACACAACAAGGATCTAAACGCACGAAAATAAAAGAAAAAATTGAGATTACCACGCTCCTCGATTGCACACGAATAGAGTAAAATCTATTTAAAGTTCGACCATGGGCACTAACGGCCTCGGAAAGGCCCGACTCGCTACAGCCCGAACACCTATATGTCCTTGAAAATGGCCAGCCCGTCGATGCTCAAGATCTCAGTGACTGTTCGAATCAAAGGTGCCTCATTCCACGAAAAGCCCACTCTCGGGTGGTGCTCAAATCACCGAAAAAAGGCCTTCAGCCCGGATACTCATCAATAAGAAAATGGAGCCTCAGTCCACGGCTGTTCTTGATAGGTCGTCGCCTAGACTCGTTGGTTTCGCCATCCGAAAAAAACTCAACCATTGAAGTTCGGGTCGGACCTGGTCGCGGTGGTTCTTGGCTGGAACTTGTCACTGGCAATGATCACGTGGGAGACGAGCAGGCTTCTCACGGGAGGAAGGGCGCGATTGTAGGTGACAGGAACAACCTGCTGGGGTCTCGCGATGGACAGCAATCGGCCTGGCCTTCTCGCGATAGTTGGAGGGTTGCAGGTTCGCGCCAGTGTGGTGCAGCTCCGATGATGATGCCGTGGTGATGAAGATGATGGTGGGACGATGATGATGGTGCGGGTTTCGCGATGACGAAGGAGAGCGACAAATTTCTCTATTTCTATTTTGTACGATGCGAGAGGCAGAGAGATGGTGGGGTGGCTGCGGGTGTAAATAAAAGAGAAGGGTTCTCTCTCTTGCTGAGGATTATTTAGGTTTAATCTCTCCTTTAAGGCTTAACTTAGGGTTTGACTAACCCATCTTGGTCAACAATCTATCCAAGAGAGAGAAACGGGTCTAGTCGGGGCTCTCGGGCTCGAAACGGTTCGTGAGAAAAAAAAATAGAATTTGAGTTTAATCCAGTTTAACATAATAAATCGAATTTCCGAACGACTTAATTAAATTAATCGAACGAAACAATTTAACATTATATTATTCGCAAATAATATAATGCTATGGCTAAAATACGTAATCGAGCAACAATAATAAATACTCGGTATATATATAATACACATAATAATATTTATAAATAAATAAACATTTAAAACACATATTAACAATTAGGCAAATTAGACATTAATATAAATATTAATACTAATAATAATAATAAAGTTAATAAATAATAATCTCTAATAATCCATATATATTCACATAAATTCACATATTCGAATGGGGCGCTACAATCTACCCACCTTAAAAGGAATTCCGTCCTCGGAATTCGAAAATAAAACATCCAAACTCTACAATACAACATCAAACATGAAGTTCGGATATCTCCTCCTATCTCGGTCTCAGTCTCCCCAATTGCCTCGAACTTCCCATGTCGGTTCCAACGCACCTCGACGAGATCGATTGCCCGGGTCCTCAGCTGATGAACCTTCTGGTCCAGTACGAACACCGGTACCTACGCATAGGTAAGGCCTCGCTCGACCTGCACCTCGACGAAGTCCACCACGTGTTCGGGGTCATGCACTCCGACAACACAGATGGTAAAACTAATCGGTAGGCCAAGTCTTTGACTCGTGCAAGAGTCTGAAAGGGTCCGATATAGTGAGGCCGAAGCTTCCCCCTTCTTCCCGAAGCAAACCACACCCCATCATGGGTGCGACCTTCAGGAAGACTTTCACATCAACATAAATCTCATGTGATTACATAGCCTCCAATCGAGACTCGAGACTCTGCTCGACAATGTAGCACCATGATTATCTGCCGGTTCGAGGAACATTCCTCATACGGCTAAGCAATTAACATCAAAACTCAATTAATCGAGAATTAAGTGGTCGTACATCGGTTTGGTGGAACTTGGAGCTCTCGGTTCAAAGTTCAAAAGACAAGGTTCAAGAGGTTTCCCAACACATTTCGGTACAGAAACTGGTTGAACGGTTCAAAAACAAATCAACGGTATGGGACTGACTACAAGGTCAAGATTTGGCCGTACGCACTGGCCTGGGGAGTTTGGCGTTCGGTGATGGCGGCGGCAGCTCTCATGCGAGTCAACGGTCGGCCACTGCAGTTCGCCTCACATCTCTCAGCACGGGCATGCGTGCTCGACTACCACTTCGCGTGGCTACACCCAGACAGGGTCGGTATTCTGTTCAAGGTACAAGAAAAAAAATTCTCTAACCCCGGGGTTCATAATTTCCAAGGTAAACAGAAGGAATAATGGTTTTACACAAAAAAACCAAACTACGAAAATTTAGGGTTCAATCAAAGCTGATTCCAATAGGTACAAAACAATTTCAACGGTTTCAAGGGTGTCAAACTTTATAAGGCATGAATCGAGTTCCAAGTCCACCAACTTCCTTGATCAGCATAATCTCCAGCGAATAAAACAACGATAGAGGTTGGGAAAACATACCAAAAAAAACGAGGTTCGGCTCTTTAACCAGGAATAATCTCAATCTCAGTGGTCACTACCGAATAATGAACGCTTAGCTCATTCGACTCTTCCGACTAACAGTGTCGGCCGTCACGTCCGCTCTCGGTCAAGTATCTAGCCGTGCCGACAGTCTTAAATGAGATTCCAAAGATTACAATGAACGAAGATCAAAAGTAAAGGTGACTCTGCACTCCACGATGTGTCTGTACCAGACACGTCTACCCTCAAAAGATTCTCAAAATCTTGTAAGGTGGAACAACACTTCTCGACTCCTCAACTTCATACTGAATTAGAGGCATCGGAAAGCAAGATTCTCAACTTACGAGAATAGATAAGGATCGTCAAAGATTTAAAATGCTTAACTCCGTCCAAAATCTCATCCCATGCAAAAGGAAGAAAAGGCAAACAAAATTCCAAAGTACTGAAATTGAGCAGAATAAAGGAGTCTCGAACACAATTCAAAAATATCTGCCACGCGAAAGGAAAATAAATGAAGGTTTGCAAAGTTTCTGAGAAAGCAAAAACTTAGGAAAAGAAAATAAAACTGATGTGGCTACACGAATCCACGAACTTCCTCCACAATCGATTCAAGTCATCCCCGGTTCTCTGAATACTCCCATACCCTAGGGACATTCGGATTCCTACACCCTTCTTTTTCGAGATAATTTATGAATGGTCCTCGCCAGAAGACACTGAGCAGCACTTTTAGCAAAAGAACTGTCAAAGCCTGAGCTTAACATGACATAATACTAACACACACACAGACACACACACACACACACACACACACATATATATATATATACACCACAATTCTAGCACAAGACTAAGGTCTCTAGAGTTCATCCATATGCATTGGTGGGTAAATTCCTAAGCCCCGATTTATCAAATCAATAAGCAAGCAATGCACATAATCATTTAGATACTCATACCTGAGCTGGCGCGGCACGACGAGAGCGAGTGGTCATAACATAAGGTCAAAACACATAATTCAAATTTAAGCAGTCTACAGAAACGTAGACCTGCTCTGATACCAAACTGTAACGCCCCACTTTTATTTGCCGAAAATAAGAATAAATTTTTCAAATTTCTTTTCAAAATCTCTTGAGGCGCTACTCATTTTAAAATCGTACATCAATACTTAACAAAATTTCAATAATCAGTAATAGTTTCAAATCCCAATAATCAATCATGAATCATCAATCATCAATCCAATACCCAAAACAGATTTCTCAAATTTCCAAATCCAAGGAGTACACTCCTTAACAATAATCCAATATTCAATAATAACAGCCATGAAGCAATAATAAATGATAAGACCACCACTCGCATCCCTCCGCCGTGCCCGCAATTCTGACCTGCAGCCATGAAGAGCAGGTGGGGATGAACACAATTAAAATCTGTGGTGCTCACCACTATGCAATAAACATTAATCATAAATAAAACAAGTATGGTCGTAGCATGTATACATAATTAATTAGTTACCCCAACCTCCTATCCCAAGTTCGTTCTCATGTGCACACCTATCTCAATAGACTACTGCCGACTATATATCGAAAGCCACGGCCCTCGGCCTTCTGGTCTTACAACGAGTGTCCAGCCTGTAGGAGTCTCCCCCGAAGGCTCTGCCTCGCCATCGGACTTACATCAGGGTACTTATCGCTGACCGAGCACAGCCCTGGTCTCAAGCGACGTGTCCTTCACAAGGACATAAAGAGAAGATTACCCCATTGGGGTCGTTCTATAGTTACGGGGATAACCATTCGACGGCCGATACAGCTCACATCAAAGGCTACATGTTCCACATACATACTTTTATCATACCAAGTAAAATAATAATAACAGTAATAACATTTACAGCATAGCCAATTTTTCAAAACCCACCTGGTAAGACGAGGATGATCGTGAATGCACGTTCAAACAAGAGCGAGGATTCAACTCTTCTTAATCTATAATTAAAATATTTATCTTTTTATTAAGGACGGACAGACAAACAAACAAAGACAAGCAAGGACAATTAAATACTTAAAGTAGATAAAGCACCAAGGAAATTAAAGTAATTAAGAAAGTTAGAAGCAAATAAGGTACATATATTTTCTAACTCTTAACTCTACTGAAACTATTTTTTTTTTTACTCATAAGTAAGTATATACTCGTGCTAAATAAGCTGATAGTTCAGAACATCCAGACCATACTTGGCAAAAAAAATGACTTAGTTCTCGAGTTGGCAAGTGTATAACAACAATTAGCAGCAACATCATCAGAGTATGGGCAAGATAAAAAGGAAATTTTTGATTTTATAATCAATGGCTACTACATTATGCTCCTACTAATTATTGATGCTATTGTTTAATTAAGTGGAAGCCAACAACTTAAAACAAATAAAATTAGAAAATGCATTAAACAAATATTAACTAATCATGGTAAAAATGGCCAAGGATAATCAACACAATTGTGAGACATTTGATTCCCTTAACACCTCAGTTATACCATATCTGCTAGTCTCTTAACATGAAATAGTGAGACATTTTACAAAACTGAGAGTGTCACACGACATTTCATAAAATGAGGTCTTACAAAATTTACCAAAACTGACATTCTACAAAATAGTGGGACATTTTACATAAAATGTGATTAACAAAAATACAATCTACTGCACACAAAATTACTCATATCTCAGCTCGATGAGAATATCAACTAAAGAAATCAAAATAAAGTAGACCATTGAAAATAACAAAACCATGGTTATTGAATCCATATGGTGCACAATCTAAAGTGTGACCAAACCTCATAAGAGCAAAATAGATCACACCATTTGTACCAAGCTAATTCAATGCATCTCGACATATTCTATATCACCAATCTAAACGCATATATATAAACCAAAACTCCGTGATTCATACCATCACTTAGAACACAACAAGGATCTAAACACACGAAAATAAAATAAAAAATTGAGATTACCACGCTCCTCGATTGCACACGAATAGAGTAAAATCGGTTTGAAGTTCGACCATGGGCACTAACAGCCTCGGAAAGGCCCGACTCGCTGCAGCCCGAACACCTATATGTCCTTGAAAATGGCCAGCCCGCCGCTGGTCAAGCTCTCAGTGACTGTTCGAATCAAAGGTGCCTCATTCCACGAAAAGCCCACTCTCGGGTGGTGCTCAAATCACCGGAAAAAGGCCTTCAGCCCAGATACTCATCAATAAGAAAATGGAGACTCAGTCTGCGGCTGTTCTTGACGGGTCGTCGCCTGGACTCGTTGGTTTCACCATCCGAAAGAAAAACTCAACCATTGAAGTTCGGGTCGGACCTGGTCGCAGTGGTGCTTGGCTGGAACTTGTCACTGGCAATGATCACGTGGGATAGGAGCGGGCTTCTCACGGGAGGAAGGGCGCGATCGTAGGTGATGGGAACAACCTGCTGGGGTCTCGCGATGGACAGCAATCGGCCTGGCCTTCTCGCAATAGTTGGAGGGTTGCAGGTTCGCGCCGGTGTGGTGTAGCTCTAATGATGATGCCGCAGTGATGAAGATGATGGTGGGACGATGATGATGGTGCGGGTTTTGCGATGACGAAGGAGAGCGACAAATTTCACTGTTTCTATTTTGTACGATGCGAGAGGCAGAGAGATGGTGGGGTGGCTGCGGTTGTAAATAAAAGAGAAGGGTTCTCTCTCTTGCTGAGGATTATTTAGGTTTAATCTCTCCTTTAAGGCTTAACTTAGGGTTTGACTAACCCATCTTGGTCAACAATCTATCCAAGAGAGAGAAACGGGTCTAGTCGGGGCTCTCGGGCTCGAAACGGTTCGTGAGAAAAAAAAATAGAATTTGAGTTTAATCCAGTTTAACATAATAAATCGAATTTCCGAACGACTTAATTAAATTAATCGAACGAAACAATTTAACATTATATTATTCGCAAATAATATAATGCTATGGCTAAAATACGTAATCGAGCAACAATAATAAATACTCGGTATATATATAATACACATAATAATATTTATAAATAAATAAACATTTAAACACATATTAACAATTAGGCAAATTAGACATTAATATAAATATTAATACTAATAATAATAATAATAAAGTTAATAAATAATAATCTCTAATAATCCATATATATTCACATAAATTTGCATATTCGAATGGGGCGCTACAATCTACCCGCCTTAAAAGGAATTCCGTCCTCGGAATTCGAAAATAAAACATCCAAACTCTACAATACAACATCAAACATGAAGTTCGAATATCTCCTCCTATCTCGGTCTCAGTCTCCCCAATTGCCATGCCGGTTCCAATGCACCTCGACGAGATCGATTGCCCGGGTCCTCAGCTGATGAACCTTCTGGTCCAGTACGAACACCGGTACCTACGCATAGGTAAGGCCTCGCTCGACCTGCAACTCGACGAAGTCCACCACGTGTTCGGGGTCATGCACACCGACAACACAGGTGGTAAAACTAACCGGTAGGCTAAGTCTTTGACTCGTGCAAGAGTCTGAAAGGGTCCGATATAGTGAGGCCGAAGCTTCCCCCTTCTTCCTGAAGCAAACCACACCCCATCATGGGTGCGACCTTAAGTAAGACTTTCACATCAACATAAATCTCATGGTGATTACATAGCCTCCAATCGAGACTCGAGACTCTGCTCGACAATGCAGCACCACGATTATCTGCCGGTTGGAGGAACATTCCTCATACGGCTAAGCGATTAACATCAAAACTCAATTAATCGAGAATTAAGTGGTCATGCATCAGTTCGGTGGAACTTGGAGCTCTCGGTTCAAAGTTCAAAAGACAAGGTTCAAGAGGTTTCCCAACACATTTCGGTACAGAAACTGGTTGAACGGTTCAAAAACAAATCAACGATATGGGACTGACTACAAGGTCAAGATTTGGCCGTACGCACTGGCCTGGGGAGTTTGGCCTTCGGTGATGGCGGCGGCAGCTCTCATGCGAGTCAACGGTTGGCCACTGCAGTTGGCCTCACATCTCTCAACACGGGCATGCGTGCTCGACCACCACTTCGCGTGGCTACACCCAGCCAGGGTCGGTATTCTGTTCGAGGTACAGGAAAATAAATTCTCTAACTCCGGGGTTCATAATTTCCAAGGTAAACAGAAGGAATAATAGTTTTACACAAAAAAATCCAAACTACGAAAATTTAGGGTTCAATCAAAGCCGATTCCAATAGGTACAAAACAATTTCAACGGTTTCAAGGGTGTCAAACTTTATAAGGCATGAACCGAGTTCCAAGTCCACCAACTTCCTTGATCAGCACAATCTCCAGCGAATAAAACAACGATAGAGGTTGGGAAAACTTCCCAAAAGAAACGAGGTTCGGCTCCTTAACCAGGAATAATCTCAATCTCAGCGGTCACTACCGAATAATAAACGCTTAGCTCATTCGACTCTTCTGACTAACAGTGTCGGCCATCACGTCAGCTCTCGGTAAAGTAGCTAGCCGTGCCGACAGTCTTAAATGAGCTTCCAAAGATTACAATGAACGAAGATCAAAAGTGAAGGTGACTCTGCACTCCACGATGTGTCTGTACCAGACACGTCTACCCTCAAAAGATTCTCAAAATCTTTTAACGTGGAACAACACTTCTCGACTCCTCAACTTAATATTGAATTAGAGGCATTAGAAAGCAAGATTCTCAACTTATGAGAATAGATAAGGATCGTCAAAGATTTAAAATGCTTAACTCCGTCCAAAATCTCATCCCATGCAAAAGGAAGAAAAGGCAAACAAAATTCCAAAGTACTGAAATTGAGCAGAATAAAGGAGTCTCGAACACAATTCAAAATTATCTGCCACGCGAAAGGAAAATAAATGAAGGTTTGCAAAGTTTCCGAGAAAGCAAAAACTTAGGAAAAGAAAATAAAACTGATGTGGCTACACGAGTCCACGAACTTCCTCCACAATCGATTCAAGTCATCCCCGGTTCTCTGAATACTCCCATACCCTAGGGACATTCTACACCCTTCTTTTTCGAGATAATTTACGAATGATCCTCGCCTGAAGACACTAAGCAGCACTTTTAGCAAAAGAACTGTCAAAGCCTGAGCTTAACACGACATAATACTAACACACACACACACACACATATATATATATATATACCACAATTCTAGCACAAGACTAAGGTCTCTAGAGTTCATCCATATGCATTGGTGGGTAAATTCCTAAGCCCCGATTTATCATATCAATAAGAAAGCAATGCACAATAATCATTTAGATACTCATACCTGAGCTGGCGCGGCACGACGAGAGCGAGTGGTCATAACATAAGGTCAAAACACATAATTCAAATTTAAGCAGTCTACAGAAATGTAGACCTGCTCTGATACCAAACTGTAACGCCCCACTTTTATTTGCCGAAAATAAGAATAAATTTTTCAAATTTATTTTCAAAATCTCTTGAGGCGCTACTCATTTTCAAATCGTACATCAATACTTAACAAAATTTCAATAATCAATAATAGTTTCAAATCCCAATAATCAATCATGAATCATGAATCATCAATCCAATACCCAAAACGGATTTCTCAAATTTCCAAATCCAAGGAGTACACTCCTTAACAATAATCCAATATTCAATAATAACAGTAATCAATCTAACAAGCGGAAGAAATAATAAATGATAAGACCACCACTCGCATCCCTCCGCCGTGCCCGCAATTCTGACCTGCATCCATGAAGAGCAGGTGGGGATGAGCACAATTGGAATCCGTGGTGCTCACCACTATGCAATAAACATTAATCATAAATAAAACAAGTATGGTCGTAGCATGTATACGTAATTAATTAGTTACCCCAACCTCCTATCCCAAGTTCGTTCTCATGTGCACACCTATCTCAATAGACTACTGCCGACTATATATCGAAAGCCATGGCCCTCGGCCTTCTGGTCTTACAACGAGTGTCCAGCCAGTAGGAATCTCCCCCGAAGGCCCAGCCTCGCCATCAGACTTACATCAGGGTACATATCGCTGACCGAGCACAGCCCTGGTCTCAAGTGACGTGTCCTTCACAAGGATATAAAGAGGAGATTATCCCAATGGGGTCGTTCTATAGTTACGGGAATAACCATTCGACGGCCGATACAGCTCTCATCGAAGGCTACATGTTCCACATGCATACTTTTATCATACCAAGTAAAATAATAATAACAGTAATAACATTTACAGCATAGCCACTTTTTCAAAACCCACCTGGTTAGACGAGGATGATCGTGAATGCACGTTCAAACAAGAGCGAGGATTCGACTCTTCTTAATCTACAATTAAAATATTTATCTGTTTATTAAGGACGAACAGACAAACAAACAAAGACAAGCAAGGACAATTAAATACTTAAAGTAGATAAAGCACCAAGAAAATTAAAGTAATTAAGAAAGTTAGAAGCAAATAAGGTACATATATTTTCTAACTCTTAACTCTACTGACACTGTTTTTTTTTTTTAACTCATAAGTAAGTATAAACTCGTGCTAAATAAGCTGATAGTTCAGAACATCCAGACCATACTTGACAAAAAAAAATGACTTAGTTCTCGAGTTGGCAAGTGTGTAACAACAATTAGCAGCAACAGCATCAGAGTATGGCAAGATAAAAAGGAAATTTCTGATTTTATAATCAATGGCTACTACATTATGCTCCTACTAATTATTGATGCTATTGTTTAATTAAGTGGAAGCCAACAACTTGAAACAAATAGAATTAGAAAATGCATCAAACAAATATTAACTAATCATGGTAAAAATGGCCAAGGATAATCAATACAATAGTGAGACATTTGATTCCCTTAACACCTCAGTTATACCATATCTGCTAGTCTCTTAACATGAAATAGTGAGACATTTTACAAAACTGAGAGTGTCACACGACATTTCACAAAATGAGGTCTTACAAAATTTACAAAAACTGACATTCTACGAAATAGTGGGACATTTTACATAAAATGTGATTAACAAAAATGCAATCTACTGCACACGAAATTACTCATATCTCAGCTCGATGAGAATATTAACTAAAGAAATCAAAATAAAATAGACCATTGAAAATAACAAAACCATGGTTATTGAATCCATATGGTGCACAATCTAAAGTGTGACCAAACCTCATAAGAGCAAAATAGATCACACCATTTGTACCAAGCTAATTCAATGCATCTCGACATATTCTAAATCACCAATCTAAACGCATATATATAAACCAAAACTCCGTGATTCATACCATCACTTAGAACACAACAAGGATCTAAACGCACGAAAATAAAAGAAAAAATTGAGATTACCACGCTCCTCGATTGCACACGAATAGAGTAAAATAGATTTGAAGTTCGACCATGGGCACTAACGGCCTCGGAAAGGCCCGACTCGTTGCAGCCCGAACACCTATATGTCCTTGAAAATGGCCAGCCCGCCGCTGCTCAAGCTCTCAGTGACTGTTCGAATCAAAGGTGCCTCATTCCATGAAAAGCCCACTCTCGAGTGGTGCTCAAATCACCGGAAAAAGGCCTTCAGCCCGGATACTCATCAATCAGAAAATGGAGCCTCAGTCCGCGGCTGTTCTTGACGGGTCGTCGCCTGGACTCGTTGGTTTCACCATCCGAAAGAAAAACTCAACCATTGAAGGTCGGGTCGGACCTGGTCGCGGTGGTGCTTCGCTTGAACTTGTCACTGGCAATGATCACGCGGGAGACGAGCGGGCTTCTCACGTGAGGAAGGGCGCGATCGTAGGTGACGGGAACAACCTGCTGGGGTCTCACGATGGACAGCAATCGGCCTGGCCTTCTCGCGACAGTTGGAGGGTTGCAGGTTCGCGCCGGTGTGGTGCAGCTCCAATGATGATGCCGCGGTGATGAAGATGATGGTGGGACGATGATGATGGTGCGGGTTTCGCGATGACGAAGGAGAGCGACAAATTTCTATGTTTCTATTTTGTACGATGCGAGAGGCAGAGAGATGGTGGGGTGGCTGCGGGTGTAAATAAAATGGAAGGGTTCTCTCTTGCTGAGGATTATTTAGGTTTAATCTCTCCTTTAAGGCTTAACTTAGGGTTTCACTAACCCATCTTGGTCAACAATCTATCCAAGAGAGAGAAATGGGTCTAGTCGGGGCTCTCGGGCTCGAAACGGTTCGCGAGAAAAAAAAAATAGAATTTGAGTTTAATCCAGTTAAACATAATAAATCGAATTTCTGAACGACTTAATTAAATTAAATCGAAAGAAACAATTTAACATTATATTATTCGCAAATAATATAATGCTATGGCTAAAATACGTAATCGAAAAACAATAATAAATACTCGGTATATATATAATACACATAATAATATTTATAAATAAATAAATATTTAAAACACATATTAACAATTAGGCAAATTAGACATTAATATAAATATTAATACTAACAATAATAATAAAGTTAATAAATAATAATCTCTAATAATCCATATATATTCACATAAATTCGTATATTCGAATGGGGCGCTACACATGCTACAGTTCCAGGCTCGACTGAAGGGGCCATTATTAACGAATGAATAGGGCTTGCTCTATACATAGGGATGTATAAAAGCCTAATGAGAATACCTCGAGGGATTAAGCTAAGTCGAGGAGATGCAGGAGCGCGAGAAACTTCAGGGTCCCCACAAAGAGTGTCTGACAGCAGCGCCTGATTATATACGTCCCAGTCGATGCCGAAGGGCGAGGCATTGGAGTTAACAGAGCCTTCCGGCTCGACATTTTGATTAGCACTCGGTCTAACATTGATTATTTGAACAGAGTCAGAACCCGAGTATTCATCGATTTTTCACGGGCAAGAGAGCCGGAAACAGGATCGGAAACAGGGGAGGAGTCGGAATCTAAAAAAGAGAAAGGAAAAAAAAGGGAGAACGACAATCAATAGATGAAGATAATCATAACTGCGATTCGACTCCATGAAGAAGAATCATTGAAGGAGTGAGGAAAAACATGCAAATCGACTCGACATAGGAATAAAAGAAAGGGAGGATCGAGAAGAATTTGTAGGTCATTTCTGCTTCACTCGATTCGGCGCGAGGATGTCAAATCGATGATAACCAAAGAGAAGCAGAAGAATTGATTTTTCATATCAAATCGACTGATGGACGAAAACACTTGGAGAGATGAAAAATCTACAACTGAAGATCTAACAAAATAAATCCCAGAAAATCCCAGAAAGCCCGATGAATCTATGAATATCAAGCATATGGCCCAGAAAAGCAAAGAAAAAAAATTGCATAACAATAAATAGAAAAGCAAAGAGAACTTACACATGATGATTTCTGAAGAAGTCCTGAAAAATACGAGAAGAGCGTCGGAAATGAAGCGAGCGCCGGAGAACTTGGGATGCTTTATTTTCCGGAGAAAAAGGAAGTCCGAGAAGTCTGAGTGAGGAAAAGTGTGAGAAGAAACAGGGGAGGGGAATTTATAAGGGAAGTAAAGAAACCCTAGCCCTTAGATTAAAGGCAGATCCAACGGACAAAATGATGCACGGAATACAAAGAGGTGGAGAGAGAAACGTCTTGTCAGATTCCAAGCCTTTTTGAATTTTAAAATTTGGAAAGAAATTCGAGCTATCTGATCAATGTGAGAATTTCCTAAGTAAAGCGAAAGAGCTTCTCGCGAGCCGATAGATTAATATAGACGATTGGGAATAAGGAGATCGACTGAGAAGAAAATCCTATAAGGGTTCAACCGATAAATTTACTCTTAAGCTCAGAATCGCTTCGAGTAATTTTTGGGGGGACTAGATAATATAGCCATACTGTCGTATAACGGTTCAGACATTATCCAGTCAACTTATATGAAGTCGACTCTTCCCGCGGACTTATAATATCTCCAGTCTGTCAGAACCCAGGCATTTCTCTCAGTCGACTTCCATGTGTCTACTAGTAGAAGTCGACTCCCACCAGAAAGACAGACAGGCGCATCAAGGTCTACCGACGATTGAAGATGACCCCGTCGACTCGAGTTGATATCCCGAGTCGACTGAGGACGTCTCGAGGCTCATAGATCTCCGACAATTCTAGTATACTTCAACATATCATAGGGAAGCTGTCAAGGATAAGAAGGAAGCTATTAAGGATAAGA
>CACSLK010009714.1:1788419-1805536 GCA_902706635.1 Striga hermonthica
TCGGCCAGGGCATTTTGGGAACTTCAGGTAAATGTTTTGCCTCTATATAAAGGAGCTGAGGTAACCCCAAAACCCTAACTCCCATTCATTCTATACTCTCCTCCATTACTGCTGCTGCTCTCTCAGAGCAGCTCTCTTCATCTCTTTCATATACTGACTTGAGCGTCGGAGGCTCTACGCCGGAAACCCCTCCGACGTTGAGTTCTTGCAGGTGTTCTCGCAGTTTAGCAAAGGTTTGAAGGCGATCGAGGCAGATCTGAGTTCATTCTCATCGGTTCATTTCAGATCTGAGCTTGTTTCCATTGATTCACTCCAGATCTGAGAGGAGACCCATCAGGACACAACCCCCGGTGTGAGAGTTATTTGCAGGTTTCCGACGTTCTACCGGCGAGGAAAAGAATCGATCTACCCCAAACCGGACCAGGACGCTCACACTTGCATTACACTTCAATTTTTTTATTTGAATATTTTACAGAAAAAAAAATCATCTAATTAATGTAACAATATAAGATTTATAACTATACTTATTATTCACATATATTTTTAAATAGACGAGAAAAATTTTCAACTTACCTATAATTTTGATTTGAAAAAATTCGATTGTGTTTTTTATTCCAAACAATCAGATTGCCGAAAATTTTTCCTTAGAACTTTATTGAAAATTTGAAATTCAAAATTTATTCTCATTTTAGTTGCCATAAAATTGGGTTTAATTCAAAATCTCTTCCTAATATAAAGGATTTTGTTCAAATTGAATTTCAAAAATATCTAATCATATGCTTCTATCCATATCCTTAAATGAAGGATTTTGTGCCACATTAAAATTAACAAAACTATTGGAAATTATAAAATCATAATGAATTTCTATTTTTTTTGTTTCAATCTGCACGAAATTCAAAATGGTTTAAGAATTTCAAATCAATTGAAATTCATCTCTTTAATTTTTTTACATAAGTTTTAAAATTTTACAATAATTAAGTCAAATTACAAATGCATTGTTTCCAAAACTAAGAGGATAATTTTGAAAATAGATAAATTATTTTTTTTTTTTCAAAATTGGCTTAGTCTCCATTCGACATAAAATAAATTCCATTTTATTTGTAAAATTGATAGATAAACAGAGCGTGGAATTTTATACCTACAATTTATTTTTTATTATTTTTTTTTGCAATAACTAAAAAATAATAATAATTTTAAAATCTTTTGTACTCAAATTAGTTAAAATAATAATAATATAATTTTTACAGTAACTAAAAAATGATAATAATTTTGAAACTTCTATACTCAAATTACTTAAAAGAATAATAATAATAATTTTGAAATTTCTTATACTCAAATTACACAAAAGAATAATAATAATTTTGAAATCTTTTCAACTCAAACTTTCAGGTACGGTAGTATCGTCTTAATTTTCAGCATCATGTCAATATTTATTTTATATACTAGGTAATTTTTTTTTTCAAAAAACTTTATAATGTATTTATTTAGGCTTATAATATTTTATCATGTCATATTCAGAAAGCATCTTTCATACAAATGTAAACTTTAATATTTTTAGATTTTTTTTCGTCAAAAACAAGTTTAGAAAAGTTTAGGTAACTTCACATCTTTTAATAATAATATAGAAAATTATTGATAATTTTACATATGTTAGTATAATATTTTAGGAGTTTTTAATTGTTTAAATATATAAATTTTATGTTCTCTTGAACAAGCTAATTTTATATCGTTTATAATAAAATGATATACTGTAAATTATATGACATGTTAACCCCACATCGTTAATTTATAATTATTATTTAATATCGTTTACCCTCATCTTTAATTATAATATTTTTTCTTTCTCTTTTTTAAGAGAGGATCAATAGTGGTTCCCAGATCTTTTATTGGGTGACTCGAACTCGATACCTATTTATAATTATTATTTAATATTATTTACCCGTGCATCGCACGGGATACAAGACCAAAACTACCATTAACTAACTACGAAAAATTATAAAAGAAAAGCTTAACAACAAGCGTGTTTTGGCAAAAATATATGTAATTTGATTGGCTAGTGGATTTTTCGTACAATCATAAATTTATTGAGAAAAATTGTCATTGGTATAAAATAATGAATATATTTTGCAATTTTATGCTTATTTTGTTGTTGAATACTTCAACACATATTTTTTGGCAGGTATAACGTTCCTTTTTTTGCACAACAACAAATCAAAAATTTTATAACCTCAAAACAAAAGGTTCGTACAACCAACTGATTGCAATTACACATGACCAACCCAAGGGAAGGAACTACAAACATGAAGAAGTAAGCTACTTCCCCTAAAAGGCTACAATTGCATGTACAAATAAAACACTACACCGAATGAAAAAAAACTACAATATCTAACATCACACACATCTATTAGCTCAAAAACTTCCAACTCCACAGAAGGGCAAAAGTAAGATAGCATTCTTCTGTTTATGGCATCTGTGATTTGTTGATCTGAAAGGTAGCACACCATAGGTCCCCAATTCAAATCTTTGGCCTTGAGAAGACTCCACTTGATTGCACAATACAAAACCTCCACAGAATCTTGCATCCCAGTAAGTGTATCTTGCCATTGATCACTAATGCCATCCTTTGAAGTTGCAAGACAAAACATAAAGGTCACCCCATCCACAAATAGCAGAGCGCTGATGGTCAAAGAAGGCCATCATACTCCCTTTGAAAATTTATCTGCTTCATGGCAATGCGTTATGGATTCCTTGAGCAGCAAAGGTTGATCCACAAGTTTCTTATCCTTCCACTCAATCCACTCAGCCTTAGCATACTCTACCACTTCTCAGTCATGTATCCAATCCCCTTTGAATTGCAATTTGTTTCTTTCTTTCCAAAGATCCAATAGCAAGTAAGCTGACAATGATATTATATCTTCCATGCAACCAATTTTCCAGCAAAACAAACGGCTAACCCCCAATTTTGAAATTCTTTAACCTCTTCACCATGAATTACCCAATTTATACCACATATTTTCCAGCAAATCTTTGCCCTTTGACAAGTAAATAAGATATAGTTCAGAGATTCTTCCTCAACTCCACATACCTGGCACATTGGGTCCATATCCATTCCTTTAGAAATCATCTTGTCCTTTGATCCAATAAACTGGAAACCGACATCTCAACAAGAAGAATTCCAGTTTATTTTTTATGGGCAGTTTCCATAGTTTCTTCCACATTGTTTGCATCCCAGAGTGTTGTTGGCCCGTACTGGCATGACCCCTATTTGCCTCTTGAGCCTTTAGTATAGTCTTGTATGCCTCTTTGGTTGAAAAAATTTCTTTGCTGCTCCCTCTCCAAATCACTTTATCTTTCCCTTTAAAATTTGACAAAGCGATTTTTAAAATTAGAGCAGCATCTTGAGGATGAAATGTTTGACATACAAGTTCTGTATCCCATTTTTTGAACTCTCCCAACTTCATAAGATCACTGACTCGAGATATCTTAGCTCTGTCCCCATCAAAAACACATATGGTTTTGAATGAATGCTTGTTTGAGATACAAGGAGAATCCCAGACATTGATAGTTGAACCATCACCACCTAGAAGTCTCCACAACTGCTTGACCAGCAGTGCCTCATTAAATGCTCTGAGATCCTTAAACTCCAGCCCCCCAGCATCCTTGTCACTAGTGAATTTTCTCCACTCAGCCCAATGTATCTTGTCACCCACAGCTTCATTCTTTCCCCACCAAAAACTGGCCAACTCCCTGCATATATATCTTTCACAATAGAAACTGGAATTCTATCAAAGCAGGTCTACATTTTTGTAGACAGCTTTATATGATATATGTGATTATATGCTTATGAAATTGTGAATAACCACTCGTATATTGAGTCGCGCCAGCTCAGGATATTTTTTTACATAACTAATAATGATATTACTTATGTTATGATATTGATGTTTAATTGATGTGACATTAATTGGGGCTTAGGAATTTGCCCTCCGTATGTATGGGCTTGAACTCTAGTGGTAAGGAGTTAAGTTCTGACTTTAGAGGTTTGTTGTTATGGGTTTCCCGTATGGTATTGTCGAAGCTCAGGCTTTAACAGTTCTTTCACTATAAGTTCTGCTTAGTGTCTCCAGAGGAGGACCACTCGTAAACTATCTCGAAAGAGAGGGGTTTAGGAACCGAGTAAGTCCCTAGTGCATGGGATTACTCAGAGAAGTAGAACCATTGTCGATAGGACCATCAGATGCGTTTTAGTACCCAGTCAATGAGGACCGGAAATGGCGTTTAGTTGCCACGTTCATGTTGTTGATCGACCCCAAGAATTATAGTGTCTGATGCACTTAACTGTCATGACTCTCGAGAGTGGCTAAGCCTCGAGAAAGACGATAGTTATCAATTCTTTTGTAAAAATTCCAACGAAGGAGTACGATGTTGATCTTAGGATGGATAGGCTGATCAGACACCGCGTGAATACCCGATACCATGATAGCGAGACGACACTTCAATCTTGAAAGAGAGGACAAAAATTTTCTTTTGTGTATCAAGTCGAGAGTGATGCCCATGGGTTCAGTAGTATGAATGATCTTTAAAGGAGGGAGGGTAGTCGAGCCTAATGCAAGCACATCGTGAAGTGCAGAGCTATCTTCATTCTTGAGTTTGTTCATTATAGTCTTTGAAAGCTCGTGTTCTTTTATTTCCTATTGGAGTTTTGCGAGGAATCTTTGCTTCTTAGACTTTTTCAATCCTTTGAAAACCATCATTTTTGTACGTCTGGAGTTTCGAGTCCAAGTTTTGCAACCTTGTGCATCAATTAAGACAAGTAATTTAAGTTTTCCGCTCGTCTTATATCTTTCTTTCGTTTGTGGTTATGCCATTCGGACTAGGTATTCAATTCATACCCGGATCAGTTTTTCATGGTCTTTATCGATGATGTTGTGGTCTATATTTGAGACGCGATCGACACGAATCAACCGGCTGGGTGATCAACCAACCAAAGAGTTAAGACCAGCTCGATCAACGAAAGTAAATGGGGTAGTCTCGAAGTTAGATTCGAGACCTAGCTACCACCAACGAAGTGAAAGATGGTCCGGGGAATCAAAGGAGGTGTCATGATAAGACTTCAAAGAGTGAAATTCCTAGCAACGTAAGAATTCAGCTTATTTAGGACTATTTACACGATTAGCTACCTGAGTAAGAGTTGACGTGAAGGCCGACACTGTTAGTCCGAAGAGCCAAGCGAGCTAACCATTCCATTGTTCGGCAAAGACCGCTGGGTTGGGATTATTCCTGGACGAAGAGCAGATATTCGATCTCTTTGGGAGTTTTTACCTATCTTTATCGTTAGTCATTCGCTCGAAATATTTTAGATAGGGAAATAAGTGGTGGACTTGAACTCAATTTCATGCCTTTTTATAATTTGAAACCCTTGAAACTTCTCATATGATCCCCAATTGCCATGGAAATTGTTTTGGTTAAACCATAAATTTTGTTGTTGTTAAATGTTGTGAAAATGCTTTCTTTCTAGTTGGCTTGAACTGAACCTTGAATTAGAGAATTTCTTATTTGTACCTCGAACCGAACGCTGACTCTGGCAGGGTGTAGCCACGCGAAGTGGTGGTCGGGCACGCACGCCCGCGCTGAGAGACGTGAGGCCAACTGCAGGGTTGACCGTTGACTCACACGAGAGCTGCAGCCGCCATCACCGAATGCACGAATTCCCAAGGCCAGTGTGTACGGCCAAACCTCGACCTTGCAGCTGGTCTCCTAGCAGGTACACGCACGCGTCCCAGCGCCCCGCATATGCAGCACCAGCGAGTGTACTATCTCTCGGGTGACAGTGCATTAAACCCCGGACCGACTATGTCCTTTTGGGCCATTCAATCAATATTATTTGTCCAATTGTATGTTGACCTTTTGAACCTTTTCTTCTGAGCCTTGAACCGAGAGCTCCGATTTCCACTGAACCGTTGTATGAATTTCCTAATGAATGATTCTCAATTGAGTAAGACTTGTTGAGTAGTTTCCTATGCCATATGCGAGAGTTTCTCGAGTTGGTAAGTCAGAGATTTCGTTGTGGTATTGGGCGAAGCCTTAAGTTTCAAGTAGAGACTATGTTTCCTTACAGAGATTGTGACTACGAAGAGAGTGTTATGTAGGAGAATTAGACATCAACGTGTGGTGTCGTGTTCTAGTGCCCCATTCGTTTTAGATGAGTTGGCGTATTTTAGGATTTTCGGCTCATTTATATTTGAGGTACTTTTGTTTGGCAAAAATCCTTGTTCTAGCTCATGCGGATTACATTTAGAATTTTTTGTCTTGATGCTCTCTCGTGTCGAGCAAATTTCATAGGCAGTATCGTCTGCTTGTATTATTTTCAAACTTCGAGCCATCGTATAGGATTATTTCAATTTATTTAACGACTCTGGGTAACTAATCCAATTAGTGAATTTATTTGTTATTTTGGACAATGATAAATCGTTCGGTCGTCGTTGCCCGTTTCAAGTCTGTTCGATTTATAGAATTTTTCGAGTTATTCTATCTATCGACTTTTATTTTATTTACTATGTCTTATTATTTATGCTTGATGTATATTTTTATATTATTGTCGATATTATTATTATTCGTTGATCGTCGAATTGTTCGTAGACTTTCGGTTTAGTCGTGTATATTTTATTTTCGGCACAAAGCGAATTATTCTATCCTTTATGATTAAGTTCTAGAGGAAATTACCTTGTGCACTACAACATACATTTTTTATTATAATTTTACGGTTCATATATTTTTATTTGCAAAATTACTAAATTCATATAATTTATTTACATAAATACCTTTATGTTAGTTTTAACATAATTATCTTTATATATGGAAAAACATGTGTGACATTGACTGACTCCAATTAATAAGGAATGAAGTGGTTTGACCAAAATCATCTCCACAATTATCTCTCCCTCGTCCCAACTGAAACCTCATACAAAAAAACTACACTTTGAGAAGATGATGAAGCCGTGTGGATCTGGAAAGACTCTCGATAAAGTTTTTTGTGAAACGACCAAATTAATCCATATTTTTTCTGGGTATATGTTAGTATGTTTAATGTTCCATGGTTACGTTTAGTATATGATTGAAACTCGGACTTGTCAGAGATGCCAAGGCCATGGTTGAATCTGTTTTGATGAAAAACTTAACAGAAGATAATTGTCGAGCACTTGGTGTGCTTGATTCGTTGATAGATAGTTTCTATTCTGTATATGATGCGGGTATATACAATATATTTTCAATATATTTTCCGTCCGAGAAACGAAAATCATTGATTTCGAAACTTAAATTCTGAAGGAGAAGACAAAAAAAAAGTTATACTAGAAATATACTGTTAATAAACTAGGAATAAACTAGAAATATACAGTTATTAAAAACGTGAAAGATATATTGTTAATAAAACGTGAAAGATATCTTTTTAAACAAGAAATATACTGTTAATAAACTACAAATAAACTAAAAATATTTATGATTGACCCGTCTCATTTTTTTTCTTTATAAAATTTCACGTCCTCGTTTTATTCCGGTATACTTTTAAGTATATTTTCAGTATATTTTCGGTAAAATTTAATGTCCTCAGCAAAAATCCGATTGATCCCCCTCCGTTTTTTTTCCAGCAAATTTATGCGCAAAATTTTGCCAAAAAATTTCACGTCGTCAACGTTTTTTTGCAGTATATTTTTCGGTTAATTATTCTGTAGTGTGAAGAAGAGTATAGTGCAAATTCAAATTTCACTTCTTTTTTTTTATTTTTTTATGTGAATCGATCTGGATAAAAACTCGTTTTTTTCAGTATATTTTTTCGTGTATTGCACTGCTTAGTGATGACGAGAAAGTTTCAAACTCGGATTTCCTATATTTCTATATGAAACGCAAAAACCGTTATACTCATGATTTTAATTCAATATTAATGAAGACATTTCTTTTTTTTTATTTAGAAAATTTACAGGAAAACATGAGAGAGAGAAAGTTGGATGGAGTTTGACTTTCCTTTTTAATGAAGACATTTCTTTTTCTATTTTGGGCCATTTGAGGAAATAGTCCCTGGGCCCAATTTCTTTTTATTTCTGGCCCATTTTTGGAATTCTTTTCTCGCACGTGAATTTTTGAACTGAGAGATCGACGACTCATTATGCTTCCTTCAAATCTGTTGTGATTCTTTTGGCGAGCTTCCTTGCACGTCCTCTCAACGTCTACTTAAGACTCGGTCATAACTTATCTGGTTCATCCACGCTAATCTCCTACATCTATATTCCATGCGGCAGTAATAGGAAAGAACACAGAAAAACCTCCCCCACACCTCTCGATCATCACCCTCAAATCCCAAACAAACAGATTCAGCGAACTTGAGAGTTTTCTACTTTTACATTCGTTTTGTACGTGGTACAATTGCATCAAATATGGGCAGATTCAAGCCTCTTGATCATACGAATCGAGCCATCATCCCGAAACAGCCAAAGAATCAAAAACTCCCTCGAAACCCCTCAGCTGCGAACCTCCCTCCCCATTCACGCGTTATCCGACCGGTCACCCTTCGTCATCGCGAACTGTCACCATCTGCCGTGCCCTGCGGCTGTTCGGGGTCCCTATAACGGCCACGCGTTAATTTGCTTAGTCGGCCGCAGACCTTACCACCCGCTTTCCACCCGACGAGTCAGCGAACATCGAGACCAACAACCAGATGCCCGACCACCGCAGCAGCGGCGCCGTGAACCACCACCACCCGCAATCCTCGACGGTCAACCCCTGCGTCACTCTCCGCGTCCCGTCCTTTCTTGACCAGCCGCGGCCATCCTTAATCGTCGCCATTCCCCCCGATTTCAACGTCGACGGGACCGTACAGCCATGAAGTCGACCGCTTGTTTCCGCCTCCACCGTCCGTTCTCGCAATGCGATCGGACCTTCAGCCCGCCATCACCGTACGCTGATTTCATTCCCCCCGAGTTCAACGTCGACGGGACCGTACAGCCATGAAGTCGACCGCTTGTTTCCGCCTCCACCGTCCGTTCTCGCAATGCGATCGGACCTTCAGCCCGCCATCACCGTACGCTGATTTCTTCTGCAATCGGCGACCTCACCTTTGATATTTAACCGGCGACCTTCGACAGACCTCGACCTCCGATGGACTCCGACCTTTACAAACCGACCCCATTGCCGAAAGCCGTACGTGGGTGCAAGCAGAAGAAGTTGAAATTGGAAATTGATTGTTGTGAGGATTTTGGGTTTCTGCGAATTGAAGAAGAGAATGAAATTTTAAAAGATTTCTAGTGTCGTGATTTTGTGAATTTGATTTCTGCGAAGAAGAAGAAAGAATTAAGAGAGATTGGAAGAGAGCGACTATGAAATTGGGGAATTTCAAGAAAGGAGGAAGAAATAAAGTGACGGGATTATCTCAGTTTGATGATTTCAATTAATGGTATTTATAGTTTCTCCAATGGCACAATGTCTATTTTTATATGTAGGTTATGGAGAAAAGAAATAAAAATAGTTTGTCTCCAATGGTGAATGTCAATTGTAGAATATATTGACACGTGTCACATAATAATTAGTTGGTGGAAAAAAATATATAAATTATGTAATATAGATAGAAGATGTCTAGAAGTCTTTCTAGGTGATCGTGAATGCTCTCGGAAAAAGGAGGATATTAAGGGGAATGTGCTAAAATCGGGCCAATTTGGTGAATGGCTGAAGGCCTCTGTGGCCTTTTCTTCAATCACCCGGGCCAGAAACCTGACAGATAGAGTCTCCCATAAATCCAGTAGCTATGATAAACCCAGTGAAAAGGAAGAATCAAATAAACCTCCCACCCCCCATCTCATATGCCTAATGAGAGAAAATCTGTGTCCAACTCTCAAACCTCAAACATTGAACCTGTCCATAATAAGCCTTCCCCTGATGATACCCAACCCATGGCTGTTGAAACTCCCCCCACATTAAACCCAGCTCCTCCAAAAGACAACTCTCTCTTTGATGTTCAAATCCTCTCAGCAACTCCTGCCCCTAACCCAAACCTTGGTGCCTCCAGTAAACAACCCCCCCCCATCCAAACCAGGGAAAAAAGTCTCTGAGAACCTGTAAAATCATGAGAAAAACATCTTCACAAGATGATCTTGTGGAAGTGCATGTCCTAAATCTTGCTGGCCATGACAAATCTATCCTCAAAAGACCCTTAGATATTATTACTGACCATAAAGACACTCAAACCCCCAACCCCAAAAAAGCTAAACCTTCTCAGCCTATTCCCTCACATCCAGATATCAACCCATCTCAGTCCAAATTGGTGGAGGCATCCAGCCATAACTGGGCTCAAGTTTCCAAATGAAGGTTGCGGTGTGGAATTGTAGAGGTCTTGGAGGGCCCTCTACAATCTCCCAGTTCAAAGAGTCCCTAAGGACTCACCTCCCTGATTTTTTCTTTCTTTCTGAAGTAAAAAAAAAAACAAAAAATTTGTTCTTTCTGTCTGTTCTAAGCTTAAGTTTGCTGACAACTGGTTTTTTGAAGCCCCCATTGACTCCAAAGGTGGCCTTCTTTTGTTCTGGTCTGATAAAATCTCCATCCATAATATTATTCACAACCACTTCTCCTTGCAAATTTGTTTCTCCTTTGCCAACAACCCTACCCCTCTATGGGCCATTTTCATACAAGCTAGCACTGATCCCAACTTCAGACAAATTCAATGGGACTTCCTTCAAAGATGTATGCCCAATTAGGGCAATATGTGGATTCTGGGTGGTGACTTCAATGACATCACCTCAAGCATTGATAAGAGAGGAGGTAGTCTTAGAACTGAATGCAGCTTCTTTCCCTTCAAATCATTTATGCAATCTATGTGCATGGCTGAAGTTCCCTTCACAGGCTATCCTTTCACCTGAATAACTGCAGACACGAGGGAAGCTTCATTGAGGAAAGGTTGGACAGATTTTTCACATCTCCAGACTGGATCATCTCCTTTCCTCAATTCAGGGTCAAGAACATCCCCCTTCTATCCTCTGATCACTCCTTGGTTTTGCTGAGCACCACTGATAATAAGCACACAATCAGGAAAAGGTTCTACTTTGACACAAGATGGGTCAAAGAGGAAGGTATCACCTCTACTGTGGAAAAGGCCTGGAACCAAGACATAGGAATCAGTGGGGACCTGTATGAAATCCAAGAAAAAAAATGTCCGAGTAGCCCTTCTGAAGTGGAAATCCTCATTGTTGCCCAACTCCAGGAAAAACCTTTACTCTCTGAAGGCAAAACTAGAAACTCTCAATCAACAAGGGTCTTCTAAGAACTTGAATGACTGGAATGATACTAAAAGGATCTTGCATCTAGCCTATGCTGAGGAAGATAAATTTTGGGCTCAAAAGGCCCGAATCAAATGGCTTAAAGCTGGACACAAAAACTCTAAATACTTTCAAGCCTCTGTTACCTAAAGAAGAAAAACTAACAGCCTGGAAGGATTGATGACTGCTTCAGGTCAATGTTGTTCCTCCCAGGAGGAAATTCTTCTGGTAATTCACACTCAGTTTGCCAACCTTTACAAGTCAACAATGCCTATTCCTGTTCCTGATTGGTACAACCTGGAGGGTATTTCTTGCTCTATAACTGATGACATAAACTCTCAACTTGTAAAGCCTGTGGCAGTGGAGGAGCTCAAACAAGCTTTGTGGGAGATGCATCCTCTTAAGGCGCCCGCCATAGATGGTATGTCCCCCTCTTTCTTTCAAACCTCTTGGAATACTATTCACCCCTCTCTTTTCAAAGCTGTTCAATCTTTTTTCTCAACTGGTAAACTCCCCACTTCTACTAATAAAACTGCTATCACCCTTATCCCTAAAAAGAAAAATTCCAAATTCCTTAATGATTACAGACCCATTAGACTTTGCACAATCACTTACAAGCTCATTTCTAA
The DNA here is from genome assembly GCA_902706635.1 of Striga hermonthica. NCBI lineage: Eukaryota > Viridiplantae > Streptophyta > Magnoliopsida > Lamiales > Orobanchaceae > Striga > Striga hermonthica. The sequence goes on from CACSLK010009714.1 coordinate 1,800,343, forward strand.
CATCCTTGCAAATAGGCTTAAATCTACCCTCCATTCTTGCATTAGTCCAAACCAGGCTGCATTTGTCCCTGGCAGACAACTCCTTGATAACTTTGTCATTGCCAATGAATGCATCCACCACCTTAATAGTATAAGAACAGGTAATTCTCACTTCATGGCCCTCAAACTTGACATGATGAAGGCTTTTGATAGTGTAGAATGGCTTTTTCTTGCTGCCATCTGTGACAAAATGGGTTTCTGCCCCCAATTCACCTCTTGGATCATGACTTATGTCACAACCACCTCCTTCTCCTTTAACATTCATAGCCAGCCTCTAGGTTATCTAAAGCCTTCTAGGGGTTTGAGACAAGGCGATCCCCTTTCTCCATATCTTTTCATTATCATTTCTGAAGCCTTCTCAAACCTCATCAAACAAACCACTCTGACTCAGTCCTTCCAAGGCATGAAAATCAACAAAAACTCCCCTTCTATAACCCACCTGTTCTTTGTAGATGATTCCATCATCTTCTGCAAAGCTGACCATCACCATGTTGTCCTTATTTCAAATATCTTGAATCTTTATGGCCTTGAATCTGGACAAAAGGTTAACCTCTCTAAATCCTCGGTCTTTTTCTCTTAGAACACCCCCTTATGTTATGCTGACATTAACTTAGTTCTCAATTGCATCTCCACTGTTAAATCTTCCAGGTACCTAGGCCTTCCCCTAGGTCTGGGCTCCTCCAAGAAAGACACTTTTAAATATGTTATTGATAATGTGACCTGCAAACTCAAGTCCTGGAAAAACATCTTTCTAAGCGAGGCAGAAAAAGAAGTTTTATTGAAAAGTGCCATAGGAGCTCTCCCTACCTTTACCATGTCTTGTTCCAAATTACCACTGTGTATTTGCAAAGAAATTTGCAGGCTCCAGTCTGATTTCTGGTGGGGATCAAGGGAAGATGGTGGAAGCAAGATTCACTGGGCCTCTTGGCAAAAACTCTCAAGGCCAAAGAACAAAGGAGGACTAGGTTTCAAATGCCTTGTTTTTTTCAATCAGGCCCTAATCTCTATGCAGGTGTGGAGACTCCTTAAGTATCCTAACCTGCTGATGGCCAAAGTTATCAAAGGCAAATATTATCATAACTGCTCTCTTTGGGAGGCCAAACACAAATCTTCTGACTCTTGGTTATGGAGCACATGGCCTAAGAATAGGAGCCTTCTGAAAAAGGGTGTCATGCAGAAAATTGGAGATGGCAACACCACATCTATCTGTTCTGACCCCTAGCTAGCTGGAAAGTAAGACTTGGTTCCCTCTACAGGCTTTACTTCTAACAAGCTGAGAATGAACAAACTGAGTGATCTCCTTTGTGCTAATGGTTCTAACTGGGACAGGGAGTTGATTGTACAATCTTTCAGTCCAGATGATGCCTCCCTCATTTTGAAGACTCCACTGTTAAGAAGAGGTCAAAAAGACTTGCTAATTTGGAAACCTCTCAAACTTGGAGTTTTCAGTGCCAAATCAGCTTACTCTCTTATTCTTGCAGCAAATCAAGCTCCACAAACAGATCCAGAATCTAGCAAGTCCAATCTCATAGAATCTAAGGTGTGGAAAACTACATGGTCCCTGAAAATCAAGAACAAAATTAAAACCTTCCTGTGGAGATGTTGGTTTAACTTCATTGGAACTCAGGACCAGCTCATTCTCAAAAGAATCCCCCTCGATCCTATCAGTAAAATTTGTGGAGCAGCTGAAGAATTTCTTGAGCATATTTTCTTCTTATGTCCACGAGCTGTTAACGTTTGGAAGTTTGCAGGAGCAGAATGGACCAGTTTCCAGGACACATCACTAAACTTCAGAATGTGGTGGACTGAAATTTGTACAATGAAAAGAGCCAATAACTTCAATGACAGAATCCATTTCTCCCCATTCATCCAGTGGAGACTGTGGAAATGCAGAAATCTATGGGTATTTAACAACATTTGGAAATTTGATATGGAGATAGCCACTCAAGCTAGGAGTGAATGGGTGGAGTTTGAGGAGTCTGGCCTCCAATCTGATTAATCTGTTGTCTTCTGGTTTTGATTTTGATGTATCTGCCATTTGTGGATGCTAAGCTAGGAACTCTTGGGTTCAGTGGCATAGCACCTACCTGATCCTCATCATTGCAGTTGCATTTAGTCTTTAGTTTAGTTGGCTTTGCTGTTGTCTTTAGTTGTTTCTTGGTATTTTGACTTGGTTTAGTCTTTTGTATAGTTTCCCTTTTTTTTTTTTCTTTTTTTCTCTTCCTTTCTGTTTGTTTAGTTTTTGTGGGGTTTGTCCCCTTTATCACTTAGCTGCATTATGACAGTTAAGTTTGGTGTCTGAGTACACATCCTCTGTACATACTCTTTGAGTTTTATTTATATATGTTTCGTTTCATTAAAATAAAAAAAGAAATAAAGTGACTGGAGAAAAGGAAGGAAAATGAAAGAAATGGAAAAGGAAAATAAAAGAAAACTAGTGCAGAGCCTGTGCCATGCACGAGGTGCACAATTTTAGGGCTATTTAGCGGATTATTATTATATACATGAATAAAGAAAAATGTTTGGAGTATATATAGTACGTGCCCGTGCGATGCACAGGATATATTTATTTGGAAAATATTATATTATAAAATGTAATATTAAATAAAGAGATTTATAATACATAGGAAAATTGTACAATAAGATAGTATTCGACAAAGATAGAATCATATATTATTAAAGACCTCCTTGTACACAAAATTATGAGTTTGATTATTGGTCAACTCGTTATTCTCACAAACTAATATATTCAACCCCCTTCTATTTAGTTACACGTGAAACAACAACATGTAATAAAGACATCTAATGAAATGGTAACCTGTACATTTTCTACAAACATATGAAACTTTTTCATGTTAAGAACAAATAATTGATTAGAAAAAAGTGTAGAAATTTGATATAGGATATTGTATACTAGACCGGTTCGCCCGGACGACCGGAGAAAATAGGTCGGACCGCTGGATTACCTGAGTTAGGAGAGATCGAGTAACCTGGTCAAGATGGACCAAACACTAGCAACAAAGGAGCAGAGAGCAGACAGAAGAGATTAAAGGTGGTCGACAGATGCGGACCACCACGAATGGTCGAATAAGGCGTGGTCGCAAAAGATTGGTCGAATATCAGAGGGGCATGAGGGAATCTTCAGCACGTGAAAGGAAGGACGCGTGGCGCACTATGAGTGGCTACGTAGCTGCAACGAACTCTGACATTCTCTGACAAAGAGGACGCGGATCCTGACACTAAAGATAGTGGAGGCGCGCAGCCGTACGGACGAGCAGGAGACAGTTGGCCGGACTCGCCTTGCTCGCGCGTGCAGCTCAGGTAACTCGCCCTTATAAATAAGGGCGAAAATCCTCATTTTCAGTAAGATCTAAGACATTCTGGTACTTTTTCATACACTCATATTATCTCTCAAGATCTGACTTGAGCGTTGGAGGCTCTTCACCGGAAAACACCTCCAGTGTGGGAGTTTCGTGCAGGTTCCGCGTTCAACCGGCGAGGAAAGCAAGCTTAAGGCGAACTCCAGTTGGTCAGGGTGCGAGACTTGTATTATTGGCGCCGTCTGTGGGACTCTTGTTCGAAAAGTTGTGTTCTGAGTTCAGCTATGGCGGACGGAGTTCCTCGAATGAATTTGCAGTCTTCATTTGATGAAGCATGGACGACGACGAGACTGATGGGAGCAGGACCTCCACCCAGGTTCTCCGGACCCTCACAAACACCGGTGACCCCGACGCCGATGCCCCAGGGTACAGCGATCTTGGGTGGAGGAGCAGGCACGAGCAAAGAGCATGAAACTCGTGAGGTGGTATCAGCGGCAGTCCTCCCTCCGTTGCAAGCAGGTCCAGTCGTAACGCAGCAGGTAGGGCCAACGACACAGACCATGATGCCGCCAACAGGAGGAGCACCCCAACCCCCTGCTCAACAAGTTGTGGCCATGACGAGAGAAGAAGTGCAGAGGATGGTGGCCGATGCGGCAGCACAGGCTGTGCAACAAGCCACTCACCAGACATCCCAGGCTGCCACTGCGCCGACAACGGTGCAGGGAACACAAGAGGAGGACGTGTCGAGTTACGGCGGAGGAAGAGAGTACAGAGACAGAGCGATGGAGAGGATGGCCGAACAGCTTAGGCAATTGCAGGAGAAGGTGGAAGGGAGGCCGGAAAGACGTGCTCGAGGACACCCATTCTCGAGGGAAATCTTAGTTGCGCCGTTACCTGCGAGTTTCCGGGAGATAAACCTGATTTTCGATGGATCGAGCGACCCGTCGAGGCACGTGAGAGCATTCGAAAACATGTCCGTCTTACATGGATACTCAGATCCGGTCAGCTGCAGGGCCTTCTTGTCGACCTTACGAGGAGGTGCGCTTGACTGGTTCCACCAATTGGCTCCAGGTTCGATCAGAGACTTTGAAGATTTCGTAGGACAACTTACTAATCAATACTCAAGTGCGGTCGTCCAGGAGAAGACATACCTTACACTGATGGCAATGAGACAAGGCGAGAAAGAATCCTTACGGAAATATGTTTCTCGATATAATCAGGTGTGTCTGGAGGTGCCCACAGCGGGTGACGATGTGAAAGCAGGAGGATTGATTAGAAGTCTGCGGCCAGGACCATGTCGAACGTCGCTGGCAAAGACGCCTGCTCGAACTTACGATGAGGTGCTCAAAAGATGCAAGAAGTACATTAACTTGGAAGAAACGGAAGCAGAGTTTGCCAAGCTCGAGGACGTTGTGAAACCTGAGCAGAAGAAGGAAAAGACGAGCTCGCCCAGGTGGGGAACACCTAGGAAAAATTCCCCAAGAGGAGGATCTTTTAAGAGGTCGTCGCCCAGGAGGGATGGGCAAAATTCGTTCCGAGGGAGGCGAGAAGATCGCTGGCAAGGGCGACCTCGGCTACCAAACAGTCAGAGATATAATCATTTTACTCCTATCAACGCCCAGATGGGCGAAGTCTTGGCGGCCATAGAGGAGAAGTTGGAAAGCAAGGAAGTCACATGGCCAGCGACCAGGTTCGAGGGACCGACCAAACCTAGGTCGAATAAGTACTGCAGATTTCATAGGGATTACGGACATAATACAGAAGATTGTAGGCACTTGAAAGACGAGATCGAGCGTCTCATACGGGCAGGGCACCTAAAAGAATTTGTCATTCGC
>CACSLK010009714.1:1841500-1859506 GCA_902706635.1 Striga hermonthica
GGCCGTTCGGCAACACCTCTCTACCAACTCAATACCATGTAACATGAACTGACTTAAAATAATCAAATATATTGACTTTCTCAAAATCATGAATTTTTACACATGAAGCTAGAACACGGCCGTGGCGTGCGCACCGTGCGCCACCTACGGCATTAAGCCATTTCTCGACCGAACTTGCTTTTCCCTCGGCAATTAATACACAACTGAACATGAAATACTGATTACTGAATAATTTGACATGAAGTGCTCGAAAGTCTTCCACTTAACACAATCAATAGCCATGCGCGGCCCGTGGTACGCGCTACGTGCGCGACCACGCCCCTCGGCCGACTCAATGAATAAACATGAAAATTCTTCGAGCACAAAAGCTTAACTGAGCATGATATAACGTAAAGGGACTGATTACATGACAATAACTCGAAAGATTTCAAATGAAAACATGAACACGCTCGCTATGTACTCGCACGGCCGAACGGCTTAAAGCCGTATCATGAACATGAACAAAGCAAATTGGAACTAACATGACATTAACATGAATAATCTAAGGTAAACCGAAGTTACCTTCTTGAACACTCGACTGATCGCACTAACTGCTCGGGATTATCGGAACTTCCGTGCGCACTACACCGTGCGTGCGACTCTTGTGCTTGCTTGGGTCTAGCTAGTTGCGTGCGTGTGTACTCTCTACTTGGGAAATTCTTACTTTCTCTCTTAATCTATATACTAGCATATATAAGTAAGGATGAGGAAAGGAAAATTCTCCCTAATGAGCTTTATATATAGCAACCGAACAAGAAAAATGAGGAGGTGATGGCTTGACATTTAAATGCCACATGTAAACTAATGGAGACTTAAGAATGCTTACTAATCTCTTAGTGATATTAGTCATCATTTGTGCCCCAATTAGTAGCCACCTCATGCTCTAAGAAGGAAACTTCTCCCTTGAATTCCCACTAATTGCTCACGGAAATTGTTAAAAAAAATTAGGCAACCATGTGACAAAATGCTACGACATTTGTCCTCTAACTTGATTAAATTCTCAATTAACCATGATTAAGTGCTTAATTATCTAATTAAGCATAATACTTACTTACCAAAATTATTCCGAACACAAACGTGACTTCGAAAATAATTTCGGATAATCTCGACTGAAATAACTAATTCCGAAAAATAATACTCGACAATATTATTATATCGGAACTAAATACATGATTTATATAATTAACATGATGGGATATTACAAAGATCACCTATCGGTTCCTTATAAGACTAAACTATTCGTTCACAGTCTAGATAGGCAGTGAGACCCATCTTGGAAAAAGACTGTAGTGTATTCTTTATTCAGTTGATCTTTGACTGAAGAATTACACGAGCACTTATGTTAAGTGTTGAACAGGACCACGGAAGGATAAGGTTATGAGACTCACTGATCATTGTTGTAACCTAGAACTTCGGTGAATGATGCGTTCTCTCAAGCTGTAAGATAATATTAAGTAGGCATATATTTTTATTTCTTATTTATTTGATTTACCAAGTGATTCCTATTTTATTAGGATGACATACGAGGTATTTTGGTAAGTACGAATAATTATATTATGTGCTATTATAAATTATTTATGGTCAATATGTTCCAGTGCGCTGGATTGATGACGTCCTCGAAATGAGCTCAGGAATGTACATTATGTTAAACCCTGCAGGTAGACGATTGTCTGACATAATGGTTAAGGTTCTGAATGGTACTAATTTCGAAAGTGAATAAGAAGTTGAGTAATTATTTTGTCAGTACTTTAATTAATCAACGGACGTTATATCTTAAACATAGAGAGGTAAATCGATCAATCAGATTAATATTATTTAATCATGGAGGATCAATTTTATTGGTAAAATAGTGGCTAAATGGGGAGAGCAATAATATTACTCTAGTGGGATGTTTTATTATTTAATTCCATTTAAATAGAAATTAATTTTTTTCCATATTAATTAATTTAATTAGGAGAATAATATTCCTACTAGAATCTTCTCTTGGGATTAGGAGACTAAAGAGTCTTTTATTTTTTTTTTCACAACGATAGATTTTATATCAAAAGAGAAAATGTACAAAGGTTACAATGCACCTGCTAGATGCAGAATACAAGAAACACCACATTCGGTGCCTTGATACAATCACAAAATGAACAAATCAATTAACTGTTCTTGGCATAGACTGAGGCTATGAAGTCCAAGATAGCTAATTGAATGAGCATGCTAATTCAAGAGAATCAGCTAACCAAAAAGGGTGAATTAACCACTGAGCAGAAGACCTAGCAAATCCACCCCAACTACAAGAGAAAAGCTGAGAAATCAATCTGAAAGAAAAATGCCATGGCAATAAGAACACAAGACTAGCTACACAACTGCACAAAAGCCTGCTACATGACAAAGGACTCGAGTCTCTGAACTCCAACCATGCTGAAGCTGCTGCTTGAACTATAGTGAAATCTAGTAGCCAGTGGTTTTGGAAGACCCATAGATTCCGGGCTTTCCAGAGCCACCAAAGTGTATAGACAGTGAGCTGGATTCTTTGTTCAGCCATGGCATTAAGTTTGAGGGAGCAGAGTTTTGTCCACCATTGCTTAAATATATGATTGCAGTCCTCTAGCCCATCCCATTGTACTGTAGCTAGTTTCCAGACTCTTGATGATTTTGAGCAGTGAAACAGTAGGTGCTCAATGGTTTCATTCTCTTCCCCACAAGTTTTACAGATTGGATCAAACACTTTGAGCCTGTGGTTGAGAGCATTATTAACTGCCAGGGAGTTGTTAAAGCATTTCCAGACAAAGTGTTTTAGTTTCCATGCTACCCTTGTAGACCAGATCCTGTTCCTTGCTCTTAGTAAGTCTTTGGCTTGGGAACTACTGCCTGGAATATCTAGCTTCCTCCACTTCTCCTCCACCAAGGTTTTGTAGACCTCTATCACAGTTACTTTTCCAGAAGGGTTGTGCAGCCATAGGAGCTTGTCCATTGAGTTAGGGTCCATTTCCTTGATCTTGAAGATGGCTTCACTCTCCTCAGTAGGAAAAGCAGATTGCACAAGTTCCACATTCCAATTTCTACCTGTTTCATCCATTAATTCTTGCACCCAGGTAAGCCTGCTTTGCCAGGGGTTGGGGGGTCTAGGTTTGTGAGAAGGGAGGGAGGGGATCCATGGGTTGTTCCAGATGTTTGTGCTAGCTTCATTGTTAATTCTGAAAATCACATTTTGGGAAAAGAAGTTTGTGGTTTTTCTCCAGCTGGCCCAGAGCTAAGAGGCATTGGTCTTTTGCTTAGAGGAGAATATGGTGGTGTTAGGGAAGTATTTAGCTTTGAGTACCCTGTTGACTAGAAGCTCAGGGTTGTTGTGCAGTCTCCCAATCTGTTTGGTTATAAGGGCTTGGTTCATGAGATGAATGTCATGGGACCCCAGACCTCCTTTCTCTTTTGGGAGGGTCATGAGAGACCATGCTTTCCAGTGGATCCTTGTTGAGCCTTCCTTTTTGTTCCTCCACCAGAAATCAGCAAAATGTTTGGCAAGATTAGCACAGGTGGTCTTGGGGAGGATGAATCAGGACATTGCATAGAGTGGAAGGGCTTCTAGCACAGCTTTTAAGAGGACTTCCTGACCTGCAAGAGTTAGAAAGATGTTTTGCCAACTAGATAGTCTTTTTAGAACACATCTTCTATGTAAGCAAAGGTTTCGAGTTTAGATTTCCCAATGCCTAGAGGGAGGCCTAGGTATCTAGATGAGTTTTGAGGCTGGATTTCCATCAGGATATTACAAGTTTGGCTTTTAACATGGGGGAGAGTGTTTCTGCTGAAGTATATAGAGGATTTTTGGAGGTTGACACACTAGCCTGTCATGGCATTGTACTGGCTCAGGATTTTGAGGGTTAGGTGAGCTTGAGTGGTGTTGGCTTTAGTGAAGAGTAAGGTATCATCAACAAACATGAGATGGGTGAGTTTCGGGCTGTTTCTGCAAATCTGAATGCTAGAGAATTGGCCTGAAGAAGAGAGATTGTTAATAATGGTTGAGAGCACTTGAGAAACCAGCAAGATTATGTAGGGAGATAAGGGATCTCCTTGTCTTATCCCTCTGGTAGGCAGGATGTAACCACAGAATGAGCCATTCACATTAAATGATAAAAGAAGCTGAGTTTAAACAAGCCAAGATCCATTTGATAAAAGAGCTATGAAACCCAAGCCTAGCCATGATGTTTCTAACACATGACCATTCCATTCTGTCAAAGGCTTTGGACATGTCCAATTTGATGGCCATGTAACAAGATTTCCTGTTCTGTGATTATTCAGAAAGTAGAGAACCTCATGAGCTAGGATTACATTGTATAGGATATGTCTATTTGAAATGAAAGTAGATTGGGTGTCACTGATACAGAGGTGAAGAACAGGTTTGATTCTGTTTGAGAGGATTTTGGAGATAACCTTATAATTAGTAACACTGCATAGACTAATTTGTCTAAACTGTGAGACTTTTTCAGGTTTTTGAACTTTTGGAATTAAGGTGATAAGGGTATGGTTTATACTTTTCAGCATTTTCCCAGATTGAAAGAAACTGTAAATCAAGGCACAGAGATCTGATTTGATTAATTCCCAAAAGTGATGAAAAAAGGTGGAGGTCATACCGTCTTGTCCTGGTGCTTTGTGAGGGGAGATGGAGAAGAGGGCAGTCTTGATTTCAGCTTCTTCAATCATAGCAGTGAGTTCAGTGTTCATGGGGTCTGTGATCACTTGGTGGATGTCCTCTAAAATGGGGTCATTGCAGGAGGGGCCTTGGGAAGAGAAAAGGTCTTTGTAGAAGTTATCAATGCATTAGGCAATCTCATCCAAGGATTCACTTACAGAGGCATCATCACTGATGAGTCTTGTAATTCTGTTTCTCTTCCTCCTCTGAGTGGTGTGTGCATGGAAGAACTTAGAGTTTTTATCACCATGTTTGAGCCATGAAATTCTGGACTTCTAATGCCAGTATTGTTCCTCTGATTTATAGATTTCATTTAGCTCTTTTTGAATTAAGTCCCATTTTTGCCAATCTCTGAGACCTCCTTCCCATCTGAGCTCAGCCAATTAACTGTGCAGCTTTTCTATCTTCTTCTCATTGTCTGATCTGAAGTTGCAGCTCCATTTAAGCAGGTGCAGCCTAACACACTTGATTTTTTCCTGGAAGCAGAACATTGGGGTGCCAGATTGGAAACAATTCCAAGCTTGAGTGACCACTTTTGTTATGCCCTCTCTCTTCAGCCATCTACTGTCAAAGATAAATCTTTTCTTGGTTTTCTTGACTTCAGGGGATGTGTTCATGCATAATTGGCTGTGGTAAGAGGAGCTTTTGAACTCATTTGTGACTATGGTGTTGGGGTACAGAGTAAGCCATCCCAAGGAGCAGAAGACTCTGTCAAGTTGTTCTTCAACATACCCTTCCCCATGCCTGTTGTTTCCCCAGGTAAACTTGTGCCTTGTCAGCTTAATATCATGAATCCCCATCAAAGAGATGAACCCATTAAAAGCACTGGATGAGGATAGAGGTCTAGAGTTTCCTCCTTTCTTGTCTTCTGGGCAGGTGATCTCATTCCAGTCTCCCCCTATGAACCAGTAGTCTCCCTGTTTGCAATATTTTTGGGCAAGAAGTAACCGAGTTACCCGACTCGGGTCGTTCTCAAAAGAAGATTAGCCGGACTAAATTGAACGTTTATTCAATTTACAAAAGAGAAAATAATCCTAAACATTTTAATTCAATTTGATGATTAGATTTTTAAACTAAATTTTACAACTTTTAACAATAATAAAATAACTAAAATGACAATAATATCCCAAGCTATTATTAATGCTATCGTTTTACTCGTAAAACTTTCAAACAAAAAAATTCGTTTTACTAGTAAAAACTTTCGAACGATAAAATTGTTTTACTCGTAAGAACTTTCAAACAAAAAGGTCGTTTTACTCGTAAAGCTTTCAAACGAAAAATTTGTTTTACTCGTAAAAACTTTCAAACGAATAAAATGAAAAATATAATTTATAATGAATTTAAAAGTTTAGGGTATTGGGGATAATCAATTCCAGTTTATTAACGTTTATTAATAATTAAATTACTCGGTTAACCGGTTCACTTAATTAACTCATCTAGTAGTTTATCCGTACTAACTCTCGTAATATATGGATGAACTTTAAACAAGTGAATTAGTAAAATGGTTAACACATAAACAATATGTTTCCGAACATGTCTATTCTAAACAAATCAAGTTCTATCAATTTCACCTCTATCGATTTTGAAACTTATTATGTAGATTAAAATGGTGGTCAATCATTTAACCATAAGATTAATAAAATTTGTAAAGTTTGAGTAATAAAAATACTTATAAATGTTAATAAACCAAAATGATTATCCCTTAACCCTAATTAGGAAATTGGTTGATCATAGTAATTTTAACATACAAATTCTTATGGAAATACACAATTGATAACATAAAATGAAAAGAAAACTTACTATTGATTCACAAGCAAGAGGAATTGCAAACGTAATGTCTCAACACATCAACAGTCTTCAAACTTATAAACTTCAAAATACAAACTTACGAATGTAGAAAGTTTGAAAGATAAATGATAAATTACATAAAATGTTGGATGTCTTCCATAGATGAATAGGTTAGATATTTATAGAGTTGAATAAAACATGATTCATCTAATTATCAACCAACATAAACCAAAATCCAACAATAAATCAACCAAAATCCAACCATAAAAAAAAAACTGATTTTCAGCAGTTTTTCTCGCGAGTCGCGACTTTTCTCGCGACTTTGGCAGCTTTGCGCAACTTTGCGTTTTCGTGTCGTTTGAGCTCATCCGAACTCGGAATTTAGTTCCATTTTTTCATATACGTCGCTAACGAACCCCTCTATCCAATGATGCTTGCAAACCACACTATTGCTCAAAGTACAAATTATGTGGAATTTCCAACCTTTAAAGAGTCGGTAACTTGCGCAGCTTCCCGTTTTGGTTCCGTCCGGATTCATCCGAACATGAAATCAAATTCTGTTTTTTCTTATGTGTAGCCAATGAGTCCATCTACATAACCTTGATTGCCCGATCCATGTCATTCCCTCACGATGCCTCTGACCTGCACACGAAAAACAAGAAGAAAAACGGGAAAAACACACGAAAAACACAAAGGAAACCAAAATAAAGGAAAACACATAATAAACTATGAAACGAAATAAAAACCAACTAAAAGACATAAAACGGGGGAAAAAGAATGATAAAAAAATAACAAAAATCGCAACAAAAATGGTCACAACAACTCCCCCCACACTTAAACCTTTGTTCGTCCCGAACAAAGAGAAAAGATAACAAAATACGAACATGGGTATCATTTCAAATAAGTCATGCTTCAAAATGTTTAACTCTATCAAGTCGAATTTCAACGACCATACGACCATATGCCTCAAATATAATCTCGGCCTTAAAATGACAACTCTCAAAGATAATCATATATGCCTCACTCATTTTCTTGTTTGAATATGTGATAGGTTCTCTCAAAATTGGTCGATATTCACTTTTCAACATATGCTTACCAATCGTCTAGATTACTCGGAATCAACCAAAGCTTAAAATTTTTGAATGAGGAGGACTTCTCGGGTTGTAATGTGGGATATAACAAAGGTAATGATAAATATATGGACAAGAAAAGTCAAATAAACAATCAAAGTTTTCGAGTTATAGAATATTCGAATGTCCGCCACTCGACTAAATCAACAACATGCACGCATACCATCCACCAATGTCTCCGCAAACAACACCTATATGCTTCAATTGAATTGCAATATTGCTTGACTTATTACACATTTTTTTTTAGAGAGTTACTATTTCCGAACAAGCTCGAGTCGCAAGGACAATATTCCTTAGGTTTAAACATTGGAGGTCATCCAAGTGTCCTAAGGTGGTTTCCCAATACTCATTACTCGTTAAAATGAATAACATGTAAGCAGAGTAGAATCCAATTGATTCGTCTTGCGAGCTCTCATGTATTTTTTTTTTATATATGGTAAAGCATAAAATGCAACTCGATTTTCACCTCTTTCAAAAATATCGCCACTTCACCAATCGTCACTCAAAACCTGTCAACAATCATATATATATATGTGGTTTACAAGAAAAGGCTTCAAGTTCAAACAGGCTACTAGCGGAAAATGTATTTCTACGGTCAAGAACAAGGCAAAACGAGCTAACAATCAAAACGCCTAAATCATTTTCGCAATTTCAAACTTAAACCGATTCTTTTCAAATAGACTCACGGCAAGTTCTAATCATTCGAGAATACGACCAATATCTCTCAAGAAAGAAGAATAAGGATCGAAACATCACAAGGTAAATAAATGTCAATTAAAGCAATGAAGTAAATATCGAGACAATGATCAATACGTTCGTCATCACATCTTCCCAATTTCATCAAACATTTATCAACAAATCATATAATTCACTGATACCACATGTTCGACAACAACCTACCACAAAAACACGCAAAATTCAAGACGGAGTCGCCAACTCCCCACACTTAAAATAATGCAATGTCCCCATTGCATCGACACATAAATGGAAATAAAAACAAAAAACTGGGAATTCAAACAAGAAAAGAAAAGAGTGTGCAAACCGAAGTTGCCTCAATGGAAATAAGCATTCACGTTCAAACCTTCCGCCCCTTTATCAACCGGTCCTCGATACGACCTGTCAAGAAATCAAACTCCACAAACTCCCATCATTCAAAGAAAATAAAAAATAAAATGAAAAGCATAAACGAAATACACAAGAAAACAGTAAATCACTTGGGTTGCCTCCCAAGAAGTGCTTGTTTAACGTCATTAGCTTGACGAAACCTGATTTTTTTTTAAATAAAAATATATATATAGATATAATAATATATACAAAGGTACTCGGTTTATTGCCGCAGCTCGACATTATCACGATCAAATGTACTGTGGTTCGCCGAGATCGATGGTCTCGACGTGCTTCTTCCCGACTTCACCTCCGATGTATGGCTTGATCCTTTGGCCGTTAACAACAAATAACTCACCGGTAGACGGGTTCCGAAGTCGAAATGGCCCGAAAGATATAACCTCGTCCACAATGAACGGGCCACTCCACCGGGACTTAAGTTTTCCTGGGAAAAACCGAAGTCGGGAATTAAAAAGGAGAACTTGCATACTCGGTACCAACTCCTTCCGGACAATACGAGTGTCGTGGAGTCATTTGACCTTGTCCTTATAAATCTTCGAATTCTCGTACGCCTCGTTTCGCAATTCCTCGAGTTCCGATAGTTGCAACAATCTCTCCTTTCCGGCCGAATCAAGGTCAAAGTTCATCTTCTTAATCGCCCAAAACGCTTTGTGTTCAATCTCGACCGGGAGATGGCAAGCTTTCCCATAGACGAGCCGAAAAGGGCTCATCCCCAACACTCCTTTGTATGCGGTCCGTTGTGCCTATAATCCTTTCGGAATGAATTCACCGTCTTCTCTAAGATAATCTTAATTTGCTTGTTGCTCGTCTCCGCTTGTCCCGATGTTTGTGGATGGTAGGGTGTCGCCACCTTGTGCGATATGGCGTATTTTGTCATCAACTTCTCAAATAGGCAGTTGGAAAAGTGTTTGCCTCCGTCACTCACAATGGCCCGAGGGAATCCGAACCTGCTCTAAATATTACCTTGCAAAAACTTGATAACTATGTTAGCGTCGCATGTCCTTGTGGGGATGGCCTCGACCCACTTGGACACATAATCAACCGCAAGCAAAATATACTCGAAACCAAAGGACTTAGGAAACGGTCCAATAAAATCGATGCCCCAAACATCAAAAATTTCAACTTGTAGATTGTTAACAAGAGGCATTTCATTTCGGCAACCGATATTCCCAATCCTTTGACAACGGTCGCAAGCCTTACAAAAATTATGAGCATCTCGGAAAATAGTAGGCCAAAACAACCTGATTGGAGGACCTTAAAGGCGGTTTTTCGACCCCCAAAGTGACCTCCGCAATGAAACTCGTGGCAAAAGGCAAGAACGTCCGATTGCTCTTCTTCAGGCACACACCTCCGTAGCACCTCGTCTTTCCCCATCTTATAGAGAAACGGATCGTCCCAATAGTAATTCCTACACAATGCAACAAATCTTTTCCTCTCTTGAAAAGAGAGGTTAGCCAACAAAACACAATCGGATAAATAATTTACTATATCCGCGTACCACGGATGACTCGACACTTCATTCAATTTCTCATATGGAAAATCGTCACTAATGGTAACATGCTCGTGCAATGTGAGTGATGAATCGGAAGGAACAATACGAGACAAATGATCGGCTACAACATTTTCACACCCTTTTTCTATCACGAATTTCAACATCAAATTCTTGTAAAAGTAAAATCCACCGAATAAGTCTCAGTTTCGATTGAGTTTTACTCAAAAGATACCTTAATGCCACATGATCGGAATGCACAATTACTTTAAATCCCAAAATATAAGATCTAAATTTATTGAGAGAAAAAACTACGGCAAGGAGCTCTTTTTCGGTCGTCGTGTAATTTAGTTGAGCGTCGTTTAAAGTCAAACTAGCATAATAAATCACGCGAAGTAATTTATCAACTCGTTGACCTAAAACGGCTCCAACGGCAAGATTTGACGCATCACACATTATTTCAAAGAGTAACGACCAATCCAGCGCAATCATAATAGGTGCTGTTACGAGCTTATTTTTCAACTTTTCGAAAGCATCTAAACATGCGTTATAAAAAAACAAACGGCACATCGTTAGCAAGCAAACGACATAATGGTTGGCTTATTTTTGAAAAATCTTTGATAAAACGCCTATAGAAACCGGCATGACCCAAAAAACTTCTAACACCTTTAACATTTATGGGAGGGGGAAGTTTTTCAATCACATCGACCTTAGCTTTGTCGACTTCAATTCCTTTACTAGAAATAATGTGTCCCAAAACAACTCCACTTTTAACCATAAAATGACTCTTTTCCCAACTTAAGGTCAAGTTAGACTCAATGCAACGCTTGAGAACTTGAGATAAATTATGGAGACAATGAGAAAAAAAATCACCGAAGATAGAAATATCATCCATAAATACCTGAAGGAAGTCTCCGAGCATATCGGAAAAGATAGAGAACATGCACCTTTGGAAAGTCCAAGGTGCATTGCAAAGTCCGAAAGGCATACGTCTAAATGCAAAGGTGCTGAATGGACATATGAATGTGGTCTTTGGCTGATCCTCGGGAGAAATTGCTACTTGGTAGTAGCCGGAAAGGCCATCTAGAAAGCAATAGTATTGGTGACCAGAAAGGCGATCAAGGATTTGATCAATGAATGGCAACGGAAAGTGGTCTTTCTTGGTCACGGCGTTGAGTCGCCGGTAATCAATGCACATTTTCCACCCGATAGTAATACGGGTGGGAATCATCTCCTTCTTTTCATTCTCGATAACAGTGATACCGCATTTCTTTGGCACCACGTGGATAGGGCTCACCCATTCGCTATCGGCTACCGGAAAAATAAGCCCTTCGGAGTAGAGCTTAAGTACCTCCTTCTTAACAACTTCCATCATATTCGGATTAAGCCGTCTTTGGCTATCCCGAAATGGCATGGCACCTTCCTCCAAAACGATCCGATGCATACATGTGGAAGGGCTAATACCTTTAAGATCTCCGAGACCCCATCCGATGGCTTGTTTATTCGTTCGGAGTACCTCAAGTAGTTTTCTTTCTTCATCCTTTGCAAGTTTGGCGAAAATAATTACCGGCTTTTGCATTTCTTCATCTAGAAATACGTACTTGAGATGTTGAGGTAGTTCTTTCAGCTCTAGGGTTGGTTTTGCATCGGGCTGGTCGTTTGTGCAAAGGTCGACGGTTGGTTTTTTGTTATCATCAAAATCGGGTATTTACCTTGCTTCCCATTCTTTTTGGGCTATCTCTTCGACGAACGGGTCAGTTATATCAACAAATGCGCATTCCTCCACAAAATTCACCGAGGATGCAGATGTGGCCTCTCAGACGGAAATAGATACGGACTCGCCCAACACCGTCATATTTAGCGTCCTGTTCTTTACGTCAATAAGCGTGTTAGTGGTGGCCATGAATGGTCTCCCGAGAAGGATGGTGTGATTCTTCCCATTCTCGTGCACTTCTCCCACGTCAAGAATAACGAAATCCACGGGGACAATAAGCTTACCCACACGAACTAGCACGTCTTCCACCACCCCTTTTTGATATCGTATTGAACGGTCGGCGAGTTGGAGGCACATACGGGTTGGTCTCAAGTCTCCGAGACCGAGCCGTTGAAATATTGAGAACGGCATAAGGTTGATTTCGGCTCCTAGGTCGAGCATCCCTGAAGCTTCTTTTCCATTCCTGAGGGCTATTTTAATCACGAAACCCCTGGGATCACGTTCCTTTTTGGGTAAGTCATGGTGCATGGTGCTCGCCGCCTCGTACACCACAACTTTCTCACCGTCTTCAAATCTTCTTTTCTTTGTCACCAAATCCTTGAAAAATTTCACATAGGACGGCATGTGTTTAATTATGTCGAGAAGCGGTAAGTTGACATTGACTTTGGATAGCATGTTGTATAAGTCCCGGAATTTCTTTTCTTGTATTTCGTCCCGAAGTCGTCCTGGAAAAGGGATACGTGGTTTGAATGGATTTGTGGACTTATGTAAAAATAGACCTCCCACCGGATTTTCCGAATTTTTCCGTGTGCTATCCTAAACATCATCGTCTTTTGGCTTATCTGTTGGCTTTGAATCCTCCGTTTCAGGCATTTCGACTTGGTTGTTGACAACTTTGCCGCTCCGTAAAACGGTAATTGCCTTTGCTTGCTCGGGTTGGCTCGGAAGCTTCCCTTTGTCGGATCCGGCCTCCAAATTGCCAACTCTTGAAGCGAGTTGGACAATTTGAGTCTCCATGCGCTTGATAGTGGATTCTTGGTTTGTTATAAATTGGAGGATTTTATCCAATTTTCCATCTTGAGTGGCCGAACTAGGACCAGCCCCTTGGTTTTGCATCTCTCCCATAGGACCCCTTTGCGGTTGCTGTTGTTGAGGGAAGTTTGGTCTCATGTGTTGTTGAGGAGCGAAGTTTGGCTGGTTCGGTTGTTGCATGAAATTTTGTCGGGATTGTTGGGTGTTGTTGTTGTTTGACCACGAGAAGTTGGGGTGATTTCGCCATCCAGGATTGTATGTGTTGAAGTACGGATCATTGACAGGTTGGTTTTGGTAGCCTTGGAGAGCATTGGCATAAATATGTGGCTCTCCGAAGTCTTGGTCGCAAGCGGATGGGCACACTTCGAAACTGTGCCCATGTACTCCACATGTTCCGCATGATTCGATCGTCATGGCTTGTACCGATTGGACAATTCTTGCATTAAGTAACCTCATTTGTTCCGTAAGCTCGGCGATTTGATGAGCTATCTTATCTTGTCCGGGTGCTATCTTTTCCTTCTTTCCTCGGCTACTCTTTTGAGACGAGTTTGTACTCATCGTCTCAAAAATCTCCATCATTTCTTCAGCCGTTTTTGCTCCTATGTCGCCACCGTCCGCATTATCCACCATGTATTGAAAGTTTTGATGGAGAGAGTCGTAGAAGCTATTCATCAACTAAGCGGGTGGAAAATTGTGGTGTGGGCATTGCCATTGAAGATCTTTGAAGCGTTCCCACGCCTCATGTAGTGGCTCGTTTGGTTGTTGGGCGAAAGAGACAATTTGAGATCGGAGCTCTTGTGTCTTTTGATGAGAATAGTATCTCCCGATGAATTTCGAATACACTTGCTCCCAAGTAGTGAGGGAGTCGGGAGCAAGCGTCATAAACCAAGCCTTAGCCCGGTCTTTAAGTGTTTCGGGAAAACATCTCATCTTCAATTGGTCTTCGTTGAGCCAATGGAGTGGGAAAGTTTGTAGAACATTATAGAACTCACGGATAAAATGGAGTGGATCTTCGTTTGGAAGCTCGTGGA
Organism: Striga hermonthica; assembly: GCA_902706635.1. Classification (NCBI taxonomy): domain Eukaryota; kingdom Viridiplantae; phylum Streptophyta; class Magnoliopsida; order Lamiales; family Orobanchaceae; genus Striga; species Striga hermonthica. The sequence continues at coordinate 1,855,524 of CACSLK010009714.1, forward strand.
ATGATAGAAGTTGATTGTAGTGAATGGTTTTGAGCTCGTAGTTCCGAGCCGCTGGTCCCAATCGGATGCATGAAGTCACCGGCCCAATCATTGGTTGGGCTAGGTCACGGAGAAGGTATCGCGGAGGGTTGTTCACTTCCTCTTCATCGTTACGTGCCATCTTGCTTTGGTCGTTGGAATTTGAGGGTTCGAGAGAGAGATTGGCGAACAAGTCTCGTAAAGACTCGTCAATGGATTTGTCCTTCGGAATGAGCACACGACCACTCCTAGTACGCATACAAAAACAAAAGTTTGTTACGAGCACCTGCTAACGAAGAAGAGTGAACTACAAATACTTCAAAAATACTAAAATTAAAACAAAAAAAAAACAAGGAGAAACACAAAAAACAATAAATCACAAGAACAAAGAGAAATACGAAAAATAAGTGAATAAACGCACGAAATAATTCCTAAACCTTGCCCGGCAACGGCGCCATTTTGTTTGCAATATTTTTGGGCAAGAAGTAACCGAGTTACCCAACTCGGGTCGTTCTCAAAGGAAGATTAGCCGGACTAAATTGAATGTTTATTCAATTTACAAAAGAGAAAATAATCCTAAACATTCTAATTCAATTTGATGATTAGATTTTTAAACTAAATTTTACAACTTTTAACAATAATAAAATAACTAAAATGACAATAATATCCCAAGCTATTATTAATTCTATCATTTTACTCGTAAAACTTTCAAACGAAAAAATTCGTTTTACTAGTAAAAACTTTCGAACGATAAAATTGTTTTACTCGTAAGAACTTTCAAACAAAAAGGTCGTTTTACTCGTAAAACTTTCAAACAAAAAATTCGTTTTACTCGTAAAAACTTTCAAACGAGTAAAATGAAAAATATAATTTATAATGAATTTAAAAGTTTAAGGTATTGGGGATAATCAATTCCAGTTTTATTAACATTTATTAATAATTAAATTACTCGGTTAACCGGTTCACTTAATTAACTCATCTAGTAGTTTATCCGTACTAACTCTCGTAATATATGGATGAACTTTAAACAAATGAACTAGTAAAACGGTTAACACATAAACAATACGTTTCCGAACATGTCTATTCTAAACAAATCAAGTTCTATCAATTTCGCCTCTATCGATTTTGAAACTGATTATGTAGATTAAAATGGTGATCAATCATTTAACCATAAGATTAATAAAATTTGTAAAGATTGAGTAATAAAAATACTTATAAATGTTAATAAACCAAAATGATTATCCCTTAACCCTAATTAAGAAATTAGTTGATCATAGTAATTTTAACATACAAATTCTTATGGAAATAAACCATTGATAACATAAAATGAAGAGAAAACTTACTATTGATTCACAAGCAAGAGGAATTGCAAACGTAATGTCTCAACACATCAACAATCTTCAAACTTATAAACTTCAAAATACAAACTTACGAATGTAGAAAGTTTGAAAGATAAATGATAAATTACATAAAATGTTGGATGCCCTCCATAGATGAATAGGTTAGCTATTTATAGAGTTGAATAAAACATGATTCATCTAATTATCAACCAACATAAACCAAACTCCAACAATAAATCAACCAAAATCCAACCATAAAAAAAACTGATTTTCAACAGTTTTTCTCGCGAGTCGCGACTTTTAAGTCGCGAGTCGCGACTTTTCTCGCGACTTTGACAGCTTTGCGCAACTTTGCGTTTTCGTCTCGTTTGAGCTCATCCGAACTCAGAATTTAGTTCCGTTTTTTCCTATACGTCGCTAACGAACCCCTCTATCCAATAATGCTTGCAAACCACACTATTGCTCAAAGTAAAAATTATGTGTAATTTCCAACCTTTAAAGGGTCGGTAACTTGCACAGCTTCGCGTTTTGGTTCCGTTCGGATTCATACAAACTTGAAATCAAATTCCGTTTTTCCTATGTGTAGCCAATGAGTCCATCTACATAACCATGATTGCCCGATCCATGTCATTCCCTCATGATGCCTCCGACCTGCACACGAAAAACAAGAAGAAAAATGAGAAAAACACACGAAAAACACAAAGGAAACCAAAATAAAGAAAAACACAGAATAAACTATGAAATGAAATAAAAACCAACTATGAAATGTAATTTAGCATTGTGTTTAATTGAATAATTAAACATAATCGAAGGATTAAGCATTAATTAATCCAAGCTTAAGCTAAATGTCGTGCATAATTGCCGTGTGCATTCTAAGTTCAAGTGTTAGTATATTTTTGTTCAAGCTCATGCACGAAATGCCGGGTGTTATGTGGTGCGTTTGCTCGAGTTCATGTGCATGTGCCGTGTGAGAAAGTGTGTGCATGGGAGTGTTCGGTCCAAGTTCATAGTCGTGCGTGATGTTACCTTGTTGTAGTCAAGTGATTCTCCCAACATCAAGCTAGAAGACCGTGCGCCTCCATTGTCCTTATGCTAAAGATTCTGCCCAACACAAGTCATGAAGGCCGTGCACTTCTTGTCATTTTGCTAAACAATTTGTCCAAGATTCCCTCCCCTCATGCTTAGAATTCGTGCCCCTTTGTCTTTTGTCCTTTGAAGGCCGTGCATTGTCCTTTTGTTGGAGCATTGGCCGGGCATTTTTCCTCCATGCCTTAAGAATTTCACGTGACCATGGAGACAAGGAAAGTTAGCATCTTTTTGCATGGTGGCCATGTGTCCAAGCCATTGACCGAATCTTTCCCTCACCCTCAATATGCCTTCGGCCCTTTCATTTAAAGTGAGGCATGGGAAAGTTGTTTCATTTTTTCTCCGCCTATTCTCATTAGTTCGTGAGTTATAGTCGAGAGCCGCACACCCCGCAAGCCAACGCCACCGCAAGGCGCACGCGCGGAGTTCATCACGGCCGAGAGCTCGGGGGTTCGAAGAGTTTAGTCCGAAGGCTTAACAAGAGGTAAGTTCCCGTCATATAATTGCCGAGAGTAGCATGTTCATTAAATTAATTATGTTAGTGAGCCGTGCATGCGTGTTATGTGCGAGAAGCCGTCGCCTTAGCCGTGCCTAATATTATCATGTTATGATTTCATTCGAATTCTCCGAACATTCTTGCATGCTTAGCTTTTATATGCAATATCATGTCTAAATTAACTTTAATGTTCGGATGATAATTCATGTTTGCGGAGTTCGGCCGAGGGTAACGTGGTTGCGCACGTAGCGCACCACGGGCCGTACATACTTGCTCGTATATGTTAAGTTAGTTTTCTCCGACCATCCTTGCATGCTTAGCTTTTATATGCAATATCATGTTTAATTTAACTTAAATGTTCGGATGAGTTTAGTCATTTTGATGGAGTTGGTCGAAGGGGTGTGGTCGCATACTTAGTGCGCACCACGGACCGCTCTTACATGTCATTGCATGTTAAGTTAAACTTGCCGACCATCATGTATTTTCATGTTCAGTATAGTCATGTTTAAGTTCAGTATATGTGAATTGCCGAGAGATTATGGATTCGGTCGAAGAACGGCACAACGCCGTCGGCGGTTGATACGGAAGTGATCATCAACCCCGGCGAGTCCGACGAAGAAGGTGACGATGGTCTCGCCGTATGGCTGGAAAATATGCTGGAAGAGCCAACAAGTCCAATATACCGGCCATCATGTATACGAGATTGGCAAAGAGGTTGTGGTCCACAGGCCGAGTTGAAGGTTAAGAAGTGTCGGGCCAAAAGACGACGCAAAACAAGGGCGCAAAAGGCGAGCCGATGTTGTGGGCCGNGCACAAGGAAGAAACGGGCGTGGCACACGGAGTTCGAAAGGCGGGGAAGGCTAGGTATGGAAGATGGCTGGATATGGCGTGCAGGTGACTGCATGGGGTTGGATGGTTGGGACCCATGGCCCTCAGGAGACAAAGGGATCGATGAGGACCAGCTATCGGGCGTATGGCGCGCATCGTGCGGTGATGCGAGCAAGAGGTCGAAGGGCCGGGGCGCGGAGATGTTGAACGCAAGT
>CACSLK010009714.1:1860866-1877948 GCA_902706635.1 Striga hermonthica
CACGGTAGCATCCCGATCAGTTTTCGCAAAAATAAGTATTTTATTTAATTATTCAGAAAATTTGCGAAAAATCGCGCACTCTGATGTATTAAAAATAGCGGGGTGTTACAAGTCTTCTGTGGAGCTGAGGTTTATTTTGTCTTCTAGGTTAGGGCTTTGATGGGCTGCAATGGGGTTAGAGTTAAAGTTATGAGTTCGGGATGGTAGAGGAGAATTATCAGTATCTAGCAGAGCAGGTGTGATATTCACTTTCGAAGGGGATGGGGTTTTTTCTGGAGTGGAGAGAGGGTTAGAATTTGGGGAATCAGTATTGGAGCTGTTTTGGTTTAGATGTCCTGCATACAGGAAGAATTCATTTGCTTTGAGCCATTCACCATAAGCTCCTTCTCTAAGTTTGCCCGCTTCCATGTTAGTTTTTATCTAGGTGTCCAATGAACCCGCAGTAGTGACATATGTTGACCACACGCTCATACTTAAATTCAATGATAGATGTTTTGTTATCCAGTTGGACGCAAGCATACATGAGAATAGGTTGTTCCAAGTCCACAGTCACAAGTATTCTGAGACATTTACCGGCTAAGGTCCCAGATTGGGGTATGATCACATTCCTGACTTTTTTAAAAGCCCTGCCAATCTTCAGACCAACTTCAGTTGAGATCCAGTGGATTGGGACATTCCATGCCTGCACCCAGATTTCCAGCTCTTTGAAGCTCTCGTGTTGACTGTTTATATCTTCAGACCAGTCCCTCAGAATGAGGTATTGGTTGTCGAACAGCCAGTTTGTGCCTTTAAGAACTTTGGTCTTGTCCTCTATGTTTGTAAATATGAACTGGAAATAGTTTGTGCTGAGCTCTCTAATCGTCATTGGCGCTTGAATCTGCCATATTTGGTTAAGCGCTCTCTTTAGACCCAGCAGGTGAACTTTGCGTTGGCCAATGACCTTTACAAAAATACTACGACAACACTCTTCTATTACTATTTTGAATGTCATCTGTGATAATGGGGATAGTGTTGGCTTCCTTGTCCGATAGGTGCACGTTGCCAAATTTCCTCGTAATTTCTTCCTCGTCCATCCTTCACACTGAAACACTGATGATTAAGAAGCTGAAGGTAGACTGCGACTTCTCCGAATGAAACCCTAGAAAAAGAGAGTAAGAGGAAACGAAAACAAGGTGAAGAAAAAACGAGAACAAGAAGGAGTTAAGAGGGGCTAAGGAAAATTGGGGGAAGATTAAAAGCCATCACCAGAACGTCTCTTAAGGAAGAGAATGAAGCCTTGCTGGAAGGAATCGAGCTCGCAAAGGAGAATCGCCGCCCTCAAGAAAGGGAATAAAATGACTAAAGAGTCTTCTAGAAGATGGAATTAGTAGGAAATATATTTCCTACATTAAATAATTAATTGGAGTAGAATTAGACTTCCTAAATTAGGAATTAATTTTAATCCATGATTATTAATTGAATTAGGAAAAGTATTCCTACTAGGATCTTCTCTAGTGTTAGGAGACTAAGGAGTCTTCTAGAAGAGTTAGATTAATAGGAGATCTCCTTCCTACATTGAAATAATATTGGAGTAGAATTAGGATATCTAGGCCTAAATGGGATAAACCCATATTTAGCACCTCCTTAAGGTCCCTAATGGAGCCTATAAATACACCAAGTCCCAACTTCTTGTATGATGATGGTGTTGGCCGATTTTTCTCCTACATACGCGCGAGAAATATCATCGTTCGAGAGTTAGGGAGATTCGATTAAATGCTCCACCAAGTTTGATCGAAGTAGGTGTTTAGGTAATCCATTAGAAGGCTTTTTGGTACAATATATTGAGCCTCTAATATATATATATAATTCCGATCATCATCATCACATCATCGCCGTAGTGAGCCACCACCGGAATCCACCAACCGCCGCCGGAAGCCGCCCGAGCCCAGCCGAGCGCAGTCGCCCGCTACCGCAAGCAGCCGGACATCGCCCAGGCCCGATGCCAGTTCCCAGCCGCGACGCCCAACATCTTCACGCGAAGCAGCCCAGCGCTGCATGCCTGTTCGAGTGACGTCTACACGCATCGCTGTCGCTTGCCAGTCGTGTCGTGTGCTTGCTATAGCCGACCGAGAAGTCCCAGCGTCCGTCTGCTACGCGTACGCTATTCCTTGTTCGCCCAGGAGACGCGAACGGCACACCCGCATGACCCCAGACGCCAGCTCCCAGTCCGCGTAGGCCTAGGAGTCCCGCCAGCGCCCGATGCGCACACGCTCATTGCTAGTGCCTGTCCGCATAGCCCAGCGACCCGCACGTCACGTNNNNGCGCGTCCACTGGCACCCGCGTTCACGCAGCTGTCCGCGCCCGATGCACACGACCTGCCGCTGCACCCCGACGACCGAGACCCGCGCACCGTGTGATCAAAGCTTCGTTGGAACTTTCAATAAGAATCGAATAAAGGCCAAATCTATGTGCCCATTAGATTGTGGTGTTAAGATGAACTACATCAACGGTACTCTACATCATCTCAGAGTCGGCAAAAATTTTAAAAGGTAAACGTCGTGCATAGTACGCTGCGTTAGGATTTATTTCGATAAATTCAATACTGTGCATGTTGTTTGAAGTTCCTCACATAACCCAACAACTGGTATCAGAGCCCAGGTTTAATTCAACCTCGTGCATAGTATGAATTTGGACTTTGCCTGTTTACATGAATTATGTGCATACGGACGCAACGACATAGTAGATTAGAAATTGCAATAAGTTTTTGCAGGTTATTTCGAATCTACTATTATGGCCCGTATGCATGGATTTTAATTCATGTTGAATGTATATTGTTTTTAAAGCTTCAGACATGTCGAGGAATTTTTCGGTTGGTGAATGCATGTAATAAATTATTCGCGTGGTGGGACATCTCATAGTTTATCGCTTTCATAGAAACTCATGTACGGCTCCTGCGAGGGTCATATGATGAATTATGTAATTGTTGTTTATATTATTCATTATTGATCCGGTGGATGTGGACCAACCTTGATGGGGCGAGGCGATAAACGCGTAGATGGATGCCATGGTGATGATCCAATGGCGACTTTCCCAGAGACGACCAATTCAGTGGGAGTCACTGCGAAAGGGGAGTTCCAATGCCTGAATCGGATGACACACTCAAAAAGGACAGGATTATGTTTTCTCCGTAACATTGGAGATTGATTAATGGCCATGATAGTTGGATTATAATTCCTAGTTTATTATTGCTCATTAATCATGCATGTTTTATGTGACTGCTTATGTGCAAAATCAAACATGTTTTTAAAAATCCCTAAAATAAAAATTAAATTAAGTGTGTAATGGGTTGAAATAAATTATATCCAAGGCCTCCATTATAGGTTTGTCAGTGAAGTGATTTAATTCGAGCCCAAAGGACGTTTTATTTCACAGTTCATAAGGATAGATCTCCTTCAGGATGGTTATCGTGAGCTATTTCAAAAGCGTACGGGTCACCCAAAGGTGGACGTATAATTTTGGTAGTAAACTTAGTACCAATTAATGGGATACACTTAAAGTGCAAATAATTACGATAGTCCCAAAGGATAAGGTCGTTTTTATTCTTTTATAAGTTAATTGCGCTGGCCAAAAGATGAGACCGACTATTAGTTAAGTATTGCTCAGCAGTATGTTAAGCTAATGAGATTTATCCCTCCTCTTGCGAATGTTTGAACTGTAGACGTCTGTTGTTACGTAAGTGTTAACAACGATGGTAAATAGGTTTAGGTGATCGATTTTAATAGTTTGAACGTAAGACATGCAACAAACACTCAACAATGCCCCCGGTCCGAGGTGAACCGAGGTGGAAAGCTTCTGTGAGTTGTTTCGTGTTTCATGTGTCAAATATTCGGTTCGAGGATCCCCCGTACAAGTAGCAGGAGTTTGCGATTTATAGTAACTTTTTGGGATACATATCGGGATTTGTGCATTGCCTTTTTCATAAAGCTACTTTTGTTGGGCGGCATTTTCAGCGGGTCCCACTTGATCTCGTGGTTTGTGAAGGTGGCGTGTAGGTGCCTCGTCACCAGCTTAGGAGGTGGTGACCTCGGTTCATAGCGACTTCGGTTCTGGGATGACCTCGGTTGTGAGGATCACCTCGGTCTTCTATAGCTTGGCCGGTTCGGTATGCGGACCGGGATAACTGTTGGTCATGTTATTGATGGTAATAATCCATCTAAAACGTAGTTCGAGGCTAATAACTTCGGGTTACCGAGTTGGGTGATAACAAAGAGGCCCCCAGTATCGGCGGGCATACGAAGTGATGTCCGTCGGTACTGCAAAGCGAATAGAGATTCCGACTCGGTAATAAGCTGTAGCGAGGAAGTGTTCGTTTTTACGTGCTTGTCTATGTGAAATAACCGAAGTGGATTTGTGTATTCCGAGATGAAGATTAATTTCCAAGGTGAGAACACTTGGCGAAAATGTGTGCCAGATCTGGGCAACATTGGAAAAGATCTGAAGGGACGTAATGGTCAGGCATTTAATGAATAGTGTGAAAGGTCGCGCCGTAATGGTCTTAAATGCAATAACGACTACTTTAATGAAATAACAGCCACTTGGTTACACCGTTTGAGATGAGAGGTCACTTCGGTTACACATGCCTTTAATTGAGAACCCTAACGGTCAGAAATTAGCACTTATAAATAGGGCACCGAGGATTTTAATTGAACTTTCTTCGCTTTCGCTTTCATCTTCAAATTCTTGCGAACTGCTATCGAAATTCTTCTGCAAATTTGAGATTTGTTCTTTGTGCGTGATTGTCTGTTCGCTGATTCCTTGGTAAGCTTCGTTGTTGATTTTAATCTATTTCCTTGTTCTGTATTTTTCTTTTTGTTCGATGGCGTCGAAGGGAAAGGGTAAGGCAGTTGCGAGTTCTTCTAGTACGGATTCGGTCCCACTAGAGGTGTACCATGACTCGGAATTGATTGAATTAGCTTTCGAGTATCATCGGTGGGATCTGATATTGGTGAGGCACTTGGACATTAAGCCTAACGATGAGGACGACGATTGTGTGGTGGAGGAAAATGCGGCCGATGTCGCAGAACCTCATTAGAGGAGGCCAGTGAGGAAGTGGCCTGATCCTGCGGTCGATTTTGAAGATGAGCCGAGCATTTTGACGGATGCCGATGTGGTGATGCTACGGGAACAAGTTCGGATTCCACCTTCGGTGAAGATTTTTGCGCCCTACCCCGGGGAGAGAATAACTAGCCCTCCTCCGGGTTATGTCGGTGTATTCGCCGAGAGCTTCAGGTCGGGGTTATGATTCCCGTTGCCGAGTCTAATTATGGAATATCTCAGAAGTTGGGGGTTACCGTTGTGCCAAAATACTCCTAACAGCTTGAAGAAGATAATTGCTCTGATGGTGTTGCTACACGAACGAGGCGAAGGCTTACTGTCGTGCGATGAAATAAGGAGTATTTATGCCTTTAAGAAGAGTCCAAAGAGGAGAGTGGCGGAGTCTTCATGTTGTTTCTTTGCTGGAGAAAAACCACAACACGGTCTTCAAGTCGGTGAGATAATAACCGAAATCCCAGAAACCCTCCATGGTTTTCAGGAAGAATGGATGTGGGTCGGAGGAGAATGGCAATCTGAGAGTTTTTTCCATGAACCTCGGATTGATGGGATGACCATCCCGATGGATATTCATTCAGGAGCGAGTGAGTTTATTTTGTTATTCGCTTCATCGTTATTTTTCTGATATTGATCTTGTTTTGTGCACTAACAGGTTGGCACTTTTCCTGTTTGTAGAGAAAGAGGCGAAACAGAAGGAGCCGAAACTCAGTCCAGAATTCGGTGGGAAGTTACTTGTGCTTGCCGACCTTGATAAAGACATCCGAGACTATAGAAAACTCGTGGTAGACTCGAAGCTCGAAGCTTCTGGTCTGTCTCCCGGAGTCTCTACTTCTAAATTCAACCCCGGTAAGAGAAATTTGATGCTCTGTGTTTTTACCAATATTCTAATGCACGTGAAATAATTGTTGATGACTTTGTTTGTCTTATGTCTTGGTGCAGTATACTATCCGTTACTTGGTTTTTAGGTCACCGAACTGTTAAGGACGCTAAATACTTTAGGCGTCGTTATCCGAATAAGGATCTACAATCAAAGTTTGGCAAGACTCGAGACTTGCGATTGGCCAACGTCATGAGGAGAGACTTAGTACGAGCGTTGGTGAAGAGGACTACAGCACGGAAGTCAGCCGACGTCGGGGCGGGTGCAACGTCGGCAGTTAACATGGAGAAAACGAGGTCTCCACAGGAATTGACGTCCTCCGAGGTGCCACCAGTTATTGATGCTCCAGTAATCAATCAAGCTGAGCCGGAGGAAAGTTTGATGGGTACCAAATTGGCTGTGACCGAAGAAACGCACACCGAAGTGCCTGAGAAGCAGCCATCTCCTCCGAGGTCACTGGAGATTGTGCAATCGGAGAAGAAGAAGAAGAAGCGAAAATTAGTAAAGATGTCTGACGTGGAAGCTTCCTCCGGAGTGGAGAAGAGATCGAAGAAGAAGCACGACTCCGGTCGTAGAGCCTCAGAGAAGGGCACTGATGAATCTCCTCTGTTTGAGAAGTCATTCATGTCTATTGATGATGAACGAGCTGCCAATGTAAAGGTGCCCAAAGGTGTGGTCGAGGAGTGGTTCACTACTTTTCAATCAGTTAAAGCTCCTCACATGTCCTCGAGGATTGATATGCTGGAAAATGCAAAGAGTGCAGCGCGTGTGCCTCTGATGGTGTGGGAACCCAATCCAAAGTGGGGATATCCTCCTTGTCGAGTGTGGATAAATTAAGTTATGCTAAGGCTTGTCTGGGTCGAGCCTTAGTGAGTCTGGTGGCAGCTGAGGACGATCACAGCCGAATTGCTGCCCAATTGGAAGGGAAAAAACATACCGTGGCTGAGCGAGATGCAATGATTGCATCTTTAAAGGATGAGACAGTCAAGGTTGAGGCCAGTTTGAAGGCAAAAATTTCCAACCGAGATGCTCAGCTTGAGACGATGCAGAACGAGGTGGTTGCGTTATCCAAAGAGAAGAAATCCCTCCAAACCGAGGTGGAGGAGCTTAAAGCGCGCCTGGCTTTTATTGAACAACATTACAAGGCCTTAGAAGACAAAGCTGAAGAGGTGGAGGGCAAGCTGTTAACTGAGAAAGCTGAGCACGAGGAGACCCAGAAGAGTCGTGATGAGGCCAAAGCTCGTATTGCCCGGGATCGTGATGCCCACCGAGCTGCAATGGCCAAGCAGGAAAAAGAGAAGTCGACATATGGCGAGACCATGTACGATATTGGCTTCCAGGCTGGGAAAGAGTCTATTGCTGCTGTTGAAACTCCGTCCAGTGAAAAAGATGTCGGAGGCGACGCTGACACCGAAGTGGGAGAGGAAGCCGGCCCGGATTTGGAACTGGAGATGAATACCTGCCTAACACTTCGGTGGGTCATCGAGCGATACAACGCGGGTTATTGTGACATCGATGAACTCCGCTTCTTCTTGTTCCATAAGCTTAAAAAGTATGGCTTTGATATGGAGATCAAAGGGATGCATATGGAAGCTTATGAAGATGAGAGAGAGTTCTGTGAATGGATGCTTCGTCGGGGTGACGAGATAGCAGCGAACCCAGACTTACCTCCGCTTATCAAAGAAAGGGAGGCTCTTTTCCGTCGGGCCTATGTGAACATGATTCTGGAAGGGGAGAAGGAGAAGAGAAAAGAACTGGGCTGACATATATATCTCAACTCTTGTTGATGTGGAGGTTGAACAAAATTTTGACGACATGACTCCAGAGCAAATTCGGAACATGGTTAAAGCTTATATTGAAGAGAAGGCCAAGTCGGCGGACAAGGAGGTTGAAATAATTAAAGTTGTTCCACCGGTGGAGGGCAAATCCGACGAAGTGCAAGATCCTCGCAACGAGTTCGTTCCGGTGTCGGATGCGGCCATTGATGCCGCGGCCAAAGCGAAATAGATTTCCGTCCTGGAGCGACTTCAGAAACAGCTGTCCACTAAAATAGAAGTCAGAGAGGGCAGCGACGCTGGCCGAGACGATGGGGATAAGGATGATGCTGCGTGAAGTTCTTGGAAATTTGTGTTTTTATATTTTTAGCTTATTATGTTTGAAGTAAGTAATCGGGGTGTTAGAATGTTGACATCCTTAGTAGGAAATATGTAATCGTGAAATTTCCCGACTTTATGATATAAATTAAGAATGTTTGTTTGATTTCAATTCTATTTATTTCGCTGTGCAAAGTCAGCAATTTCTAGACCAAGTGTAATGAACTCGGTGCATATATAAGACTTGCCTTCCAACTCGGATCTTTTTGATAAAAACAGATTTCGAGTTCCACTTTGATTTTTTTTAATGAATTCGGCTAATAGTGTAATTCGGTATGCAAACTTACTAAGAATTTGCAGAACTTAACACATTCCGAGCCGTGCATAAAACAAATAGGATTCGCCGAACTTCGTCAGAGTCCGATTATGAAGTGGCCCCAACCGAGGTGTTCATTTTGTATTCGGTTGTTAGTGGGACCCATCAAATCATGTTTGCTGAAATGACGTGGACGAGCTTCAACCCCAACCAAATCATGCGTGGGATTGGGATGTATTACGGGGCCTCAGCGAGACCGAGTGTCGCAATGTTTACATTGATACAAAATATTGATAGAACCGAGTGTCAAAATATTTTACATCGGTACCAAGCTATTGCTCGGATTTCAAAAGTGAAAGTATTTGAACTTTTATTACATCAAAAGAGTAGCTTCTTCTCCTCAAAGGATCAAAACGAGGGTCCGTTCAAAAGAAAGGTCGTCTGTCCGACTTCGGACCATTCATTTGTAGAACTTCTTTAGGAACACAGCATTCCATGGGTATTGATGCGGGGTTCCATCAGGATGAGCTAACCGGTATGCTCCGCGGTGTAAGACCTCGATGATCTGGAAAGGTCCTTCCCATTTCTGTTTAAGTGGACCAGGATCAGGCCCCATTATTCGTTTGAGGACTAGATCGCCAACTCGGAATGAACGAGGTTTGCTTTTGGAATTGATATATCTCTCGCTTCTGTGTTTGTAAGCGGCATTTTTAAGTTCGGCGCGAGTATGATGTTCTTCAAGCAGGTCCAAATTGGCTTTCATGTTGTCCGAGTTGGACTCTTCGGTGAAATACTGAATCTGGTAAGTCGGTGCACCGAGTTCGACTGGGACCATGGCTTCTGAACCGTCCCAGTTTTTCCATAGGAGGATAGCGAAGTTCGGCATCATGAAGGGCCTTACTGACATAATAAATGGGCGATTGGAGCACTCCTTCTTCGAGTATTAATACGACGCTGATTGCTGTATCGTTAACTCTGAGGTACAAGAACAACATTTCTTCCGGGCTTGGCTTCTGTAATGTTGGAGGGGATGCTAGAGTTTCTTTAATGCTGATGAGTGCTTTCTAACACTCTTCGGTCCATTCAAAACGTTTTCCTTTTTTAATGGCTTCGAAAAAAGGTTTGCAATGATCTGTAGACTTGGAGATGAACTGACTAAGTGTGGCAAGTCGGCCAGTTAGGGCCTGAACACCCTTGACCGAGGTCGGGGGAGTTAAATCTTGAATGGCTTTGATCTTTGCCGAATTAGCCTCAATTCTCCGTTGACTGACCATGTAACCGAGGAATTTCCCAGACTCGACTCTGAAGGTGCATTTTTTTTAGGATTTAAGACCATGGAATAAGACCGAAGAATGTTGAACATTTCCTGAAGATGTGTGACATGGTCGGAGGCGTTCACCGACTTGACAAGCATATCATCTACGTAGACTTCCATGGTATGACCTATCAAATTTGTAAACATCTTGTTGACGAGACGCTGATAAGTGGCTCCGGCGTTTTTTAATCCGAAGGGCATCATAGTATAGCAGTATAAGCATCGGGAAGAATAGAACGAGGTGTGCTCCGAGTCCTCGGGATCCATGGGAACTTGATTATAACCGGAGTAAGCATCTATAAAACTCATTAACTCATGTCTCGAGGTGGCGTCTACCATGTAATCAATATGAGGAAGCGGATAGCTGTCTTTTGGACATGCCTTATTCAAATCAGAGAAGTCTATCCACAGACGCCATAAGCCGTTGCTTTTCTTTACAAGAACAGGATTAGATACCCAAGTCGAGTATTTGGCTTCTTAGATGAACTTGTTGTCTACGAGCTTTTTGACATCCTTTTCCAGAGCCTTCTGACGATCTGACCCCAATTTGCGACATTTCTGGACAACCGGTTTAACAGTTCAATCGAGATTCAGCTTGTGGCTAGCAACTCCGGGGTCAATTCCCTTCATATCCTCGTGTTTCCAGGCGAAGACGTCAGAATTATTCTTGAGAAATGCCACGAGTTCTGATCGAAGGGGTTCTTGAAGGTGGCTTCCAATGCGTAGTGGTTTTTGACATGTTGGCTCGTCAATATGGATTAACTCCACTTCTTCTCCGGGTTCGGCTCGATCACTTCGACTTTTCTCTTTAAATTGAGTCCTTGGGTCCAATTCATCTTCTTCTGGGATTGGTTCTTTTCTGGGTCGCCTACCTCGGTCCTCAGATAAAGGGTCTGAGGTGATGGGGGCACCGACTTCATGGCTTGGTTCCTCAGAAATTGTATTGTCCGGAGTGACTGATGGTAGGGAATTTCTTTCGTTGACCGAAGTGGCGGAATGGACTCCGGTGGATGGTATGAAAGTGATAAGTTCTCGAGTGTAACGCCCCGTTTGATTTATAGAATTTCTCGGAATATTCTATGTATTGAATATTATTTATGAGATTATAATTATTTTGCTAGTCGCGATGTCGGTTTAAATAAAAGGTTGGAGTACCCGATCGTTTTATTTAAAAACGTTTGACGTTAGTCGATTTCGGTTTAATTGCGTGAACCGAATATAATCTGTTTAATAATGGATTTTTTTCGGATATTTCGGCATTATTAATATTGTTATTTTATTTTATTAAATAAATGTCTAAATGTCATTATTTGTCTAATTGCATAAATAATGTGTGTATTATTAATTAATATTATTTTGTGTATTATAAATTTAATTATTCTTTTTAATTATCGTGCGATTATCCGAACCCATGACCAGCGATCCATTTTCTTCTTTAGCTTGGAAGTAAAATTTTCGGATCCTTGAGCTATTTAATTCGGCCCCGAAGTGATTTATTTTTCTAGCTCAACCATTTATTTTTTGGCCCATTTGGTAGAGATTTTCAACTTATATTTTTGTTAGTTTATTTGTCTTATGTGCTTTTGGTTTGGGCCCTTTAAGAATATCTTTAATGTTAGCCCGTCACCCACTATCTCTCTCTTGCGTTATTTCTCCCGAGCCCTAGCTCTCTCATCAGCCTCAATCTCTCCCTCTCGCAATTTTTCGCCATCGACCACTCCTCCAGCAGCCGAGAACCACGTCTCCATAGTTGTCCGCAGCCCTATCGTCGGCTTCAATCTCGCACCTTTCAGCGCCGCGAGCAACCGCTGCCGACCATCGCCGCGCTGCTAGACGTCCACCCCCATTACGCACATCAGACGAACCGCGCCGACCAAGTCCGGCGACGGAGTTCTCAGCGGGCCGACGAACACCAGATTCCGATCAAGAGCAGCGAGATCGACCTTCCTGGCGATGAGAGACAGCCGCCATGGAAGCGGATTTTTAACCACCCGACTTCAGGCAACTGAAGGAGAATTCACCCGGCGACGATCACATGTACCCGACTGCTGGATTAGAGTTCGCGGTGACAGAAGACTGGGGCTCCAAATTTCCAGCTGTCCAACAATGAGTTAACCTCGAGCCTCCATCTCTTCGTGCTCTGACCTCCGAGCAGTCGTCTAGGTCGAGCAGTGCCACCAGCGGCGAGGCATTTCGGGCTGGAACAAAGTTACTCGGGGGCGGTCCGGGCTGAAACGAGTAAGGCTGAAGTGAGGCGAGCTTTCCCGACCGGTAGGTAGTAGCGGCAGATTCCTTCCCATCACCCGTGATTTGCAGTTGTCGTCCGTCAATTCGTCGGTGCACCAATGTTAAGCAGCAGCTCTTCGTCTGATCAATCGTGGCTATAGCCGTGAAGTCCGCCAGTCCCGTCGGCCTTCGTTCAGGCCCGAACAGCAATGACCCCTCCGTCGGCCTTCGATTAGCGGCTCGAACAACAGCAGCAGCCCTTTCGGGCCCCGTGCGAGAGCCGAGAGCCTTCGTCGAAATCTTACCCGAGCCATTTGCGTACAACCAAAATCGAGCCTTGGTTTTCAGTTTCTAAATCCTTGTAGCAGAGTGAACTGCGAGTAACCATGGCTGTTTCCCGAACTCCGAGGCCACTGTCCAAGAGTAGCGCGACCAACCTTTGCCGTGAGCGAGCAGACCCCGTTCAACGTTCACGAGTCGGGAGATGTCCGAGGCCGGCTAGCAGCGTCTGAGGCTTTTAGCTTTCAGTTTTCGATCGTTCCTCGTTAATTCTCTTGGGAGGTATATGGCTTAACTGTCTTTTAAATGTTTAGAGTGTATTTTGAAGGATTAATAGGTTTAAGGTTCACAATTTGAGATTTATTGAATTTAAGATAAATTCATGATATGTGAGTAATTGATGATGTTGGATTCTCGAATTTTGGTACGATATGAACCTCTGGAAAATTCATATTTTAGAGTAATTGATTGTTGAGATTCATGCTTTCGAGTCATCTTATAAATCGGGATATATATTGTCTTGTTCGGAGCCTTGTCGGGTGCCGAAATAGGTGCTTTGTGTTGCTGCGATTTTCAGAGGATTAGACCTCTGATATGGTGCTTAACTTCCTAATATATATGGTGTAAATTCTATGACCTTATTTTGTGTCAGTTGCTAAAGGCCCTTATCATGCATATATGTTTAGTTTGTAGAGGTCCAAAGATCAGTTTACGGCCTTGTGTGAATTGTTTAAGTATTGAGAAAAGAGAAAAGGAAAAGAAGGCTATATCCATGGTTTGGTGTGTTTTGTTTGGTTTTATGTAGCCGGGACTTTAAAAAGATTTAATTGCTATATTTTTTGAAGTGTTTTGCTGCTCTTATGTGGAGCCTTAGATATTAGTATTATTTGAGTATGTGCTTTAAGAAAAAGAATGAAGAAGGGAGGTTTGATGTGGTGGAGTTTGTGTGCACATGGACATATATATATATGTTGCATATGCATGTGTTTCTTTTTCTTTTATTTGTTGCGTGTATCCTTTAGTTGAGTAAGTACTAAAGTACTTTCTCTACTTATTAATTAAATTGTTGACGCACTTTGTATAATTTTTAAATCACTTTAAATGTATGTTGTGTTGTTGTTTCATATTCATGTATTCAAGTTCTTGTTTTGTATGCTTAAACTGCTATGTTATTGTTTAAGTTCAATTCTTATGTTTGAGTTTAAAAAGAACAGAGAAGGAAAAAGGAAAAGGTTTTGGTTGCATGTTATGTTAAGTATGCTTTATTTGGTAGAATAGAATATTTGAGTTATATATAATTATTGGTTTATCAATCATGATACTATAAGCATGCATTTTGAGTTGGTTTATAAATTGATGTATTTCTTTTGGTTTATGAGATTAAGTATACGTTGAAGTACTACAAGCAATTAGAAGTTTATATGAGATTTTTATCTGTTTATTTTGCTTATATTTAACTGATTTATATGCTTTTATCTGATGCTCGTGCCTTACGTGATTAAATTTTAGACTTTAGAGAGTATTTCCGAGATCTTTTATTTTATAAGTCCGAGTCGAGAATTCCCACATCTAAGAAATAGAAGAAAATATTTTATAAGCAGTGAACCTTAAGCTAGAAAATTCTTCAAATGGGTAATATAGTTTACCGAGTTTAAAGTTAGTTGTTTATCCGAGTATTGCTTATTTTTATGTAGATTCTGAGGATAGTCGAGCCCTCGAGTTTCCACATAAGTGACGACTCTCAATTTCAGTTCAAAATATTCAGGTGGGTTTTAATTGTAAAATTTGCTATGCCTTAATTAATTGTTTTTGCTATTGTATGATCAAAGTATGCATGTGAACCATGTAGCCTTCGATGTGAGCTATGTTGGCCGTCGAATGGTTATCCCCGTAGCTATAGAACGTACCATCGGGTAGTCTCCTTTATTATTGTTGACAGTCAGGGCGTGAGCCTTGGCTGGTGATCCTCGTATGTAAGGCCAAGGCGAAAGTTTTGGCATTCGGGGAGGAATATTGCTCCTGCTGGCCGGGCACTCGTTGTAAGGCCTTCGAGGAAGGCGTTCGGTATATAGCTCGGCAGTAGTCTATTGTTATAGGTGTGCACATGAGACCATTATTGATTATTGATAGGAGATGGGATGGTTATTGATTCGTATACATGCTGCCACCATACTTAAATTGTTTTCATGATTATTGAGATTAATTATTGCATAGCGGTGAGCACCTCGACTTTCCTATTGTGCTCCTCCCCACCTGCTCTTCATGGATGCAGGTTAGTTTATGCGGCACGACAAAAGGGATGCGAGTGGTGGTCTTTAATTTGAATAAATGCTTCCGCTTTGAACTGAACTTGGATATTATTGCATTATTATTGATTATTGTTTTCTAGTATTGGAGTATTGGAATATTGATAGGGATTATATCCCTAGATCATTATTGGATTATTATTGCATTATTGGGATTTTATTATTGATTATGAGTATTGATAATTGCCGAGTATTGAGAATATGTTGAGTATTTATTATTGTTTTGAAAATGAGTAGCGCCTCAAATATTGTTTTTGAAATAAATTGAAAAATTTACCCTAGATTTTGGCAATTAAAAGTGGGGCGTTACAATTTGGTATCAGAGCCAGTCTGCGTTTCTTTAGACTGGTTAATGTGAATTATTCGATTATGTGATTTGACTTTAAGTTATGACCACTCGCTCTCGTCGTGCCGCTCTAGCTCAGGTATGCGTACCTAATTGATTTTAGATGATTGTGCAATAATTGATTATTGATGTGAAATCGGGGCTTAGGAATTTATCCTCCTGCTTTTATGCATTTTTGAACTCTAGATGAGTGGCGAACTAGTTGTATGGACTTGAACTCTAGCGGTATAGAGTTAAGTTTCGACTTGATAAATTGTTGTTTGGAAATTTAATATAATGTTATCGAGTTAAATTCTGTTTATAGCAGTGCTTTTGCTATAAGACTTGTTGTCCTCAAGAGAGGACCATTCGCAATGTCAGTTCGAAATGAGAAGGCTTAAATGAAGGGAGCAGACGACCGAAGGAGTCCCAGTTATTTGGGTATTCGGGAGTCTGTAACTGTTGTCGATAGGACCATTACATGCATGATTAGAAACCAGTCAAAGGCGCGATGACCTATTCTTTTGCGAAAATTCTCTTCAGTATATTAAGTCGCGAGCGATTTCCTAGCAGCAGCAGGACTTACTAGGAACAGCCTGAACCGACGAAGAGGCTATAATCGTGGACTTGTGGATGTGAGGCAACTTTGTTCCCTTATCGAATTCTTGTCTTCTTATAGACGCTTGCAAACCCTTGCTGTTTTGTATGATAAACAATTATGAATTGTGCGCGAAGCTTCTTTCGATAGCCAATTTTCGTGTTTTGATAATTTCGTTTGATCTTCCCCTTCCTAGCGTAAAACTTCAAATGGAGTGATTTGACGCATATCAAGAGTGTTTCTTACAACCTTAAAAGATTATGCAGAAATCTTTTAAGGATGATAGATGAGTCCGAAGCAAGCACACCATGAGGCGCATAACCTTCTTAATTTTAAATTCTGTTCATCGCATTATCTAGAAATCTCGTTTTTTTTCTTTCGGAGTTGTGGGGGAGCTGACGTGACGACATACGTTGATAGTCAGAAAAATCGAGGCGTGCCAATTATTGTATCTCTCGGCAGGAGCTGCTGATTTGGGATTATTCCCGACTGAATAACCGTGTTAGAATCTCTTTGAGAATTCTCGCCTATCTCAATCGTCGATCTCTTCGCGTATTAAAGTGAGTCGTTTTGAGGAGCCGGTGGACTTGGAGCTCGAACATTCCCTTGCTATCTTTGAGACTTTGAAACTTTTGAAATTGTGAAAGGATTGAAATATATATTGCACCCAAAATTCCCATTAATTTGTAAAACCATTTCTTCTTAGTAATCCGAGATTGTAACCTTGTTGTGAAACCTTGAACCAAACGTCAGCCCTGGCTGGGTATAACCACGCGAAGTGGTGGCCGAGCACGCATGACCATGCTGAGAGACGGGAGGCTTGCGCGCGGCCGACCGTTGACTCGCATGCGAACTGTAGCCGCCATCACCGTACGCACGCACTCCCTAGGCCAGCGTATACGACCAACCATCGATATTTTTCCTGAACTGTTGAAATCGTTTCATGCTGGAATACTTGGTTATCCTTTTGAACCGAGAAATCCAAGTCCCACTAAATATGTGTTAATCCTTAACCGATGATTTCTGATTAAGGAGAGTAGTTAATGAGTCCCTATGTCTTATTTGAGAGTCCCTCGAGCGGGCAATTTGGGAATGTCGTATTGCTATTGGTCAATCCTTATGACTGCATATAAGGGCTGCGTTCGACTCGTGGAGTCGATATCGTATGGGTATGAACATCTGGGGTGTGCTGTATGTTGGGACATATGATGTAACGCCCCAAAACAGTAATAATATTCAAACGGTTTCACTGCTCGACTACGAGTGAAATCCGTAAGTTTTAAAAATTATCGAGTTATATTATTTATGCTAAATGCTCAATCATGATAAATTATTCTTGGAACAATTCTATCTCAAGTATAAGTTAAGGTTAATCCATTAATTTGGATTAATAAATTATAACAAGTCAATTCGAGGAATTACCGGACACGAACCCTAGTTGTCGTTCCGAGTATATTTTCCTAAGTCAAAGATTGAGAGTTGCCATTTTAATACTTAGAATAATTTTTCTAAGTGTGTTAGAATACCAAAGTCGAGCTTTAGACATTTTATATTGAGCCCGAGTGCTCACCCGAGCCGCCCGTGCCGAGCCACGTCCAGCGCGTGCCGCAGCGCGCAGCCCGCCCTCGCGCCCAGCAGCCCAGTCCGCACGCGCA
>CACSLK010009714.1:1914186-1924771 GCA_902706635.1 Striga hermonthica
CTACGAATAAAACACGTAAATGTCAACTATCATGCCTTTGTCCCTCAAATGACAACACCTCAAGATTTTAACCAGAATTAATCAATCCAAGTCATCATAACTAGCAAATAATTCCAACAGACTCTCAATTCATCATAGCGAAATTCCCCATACGACACACCAAAAACTCAATTAGTATTATTATTTTTCTTTTTTTTTTTTTTCGTTTCAATACTAAAGAAGCAAAAACAACCTGAGATGACCCTAACTAAATCAACAACAACTAGCAAGCAAAACAGACCAAGACAAATTGAAAATAGAACCTAGACATACCCATCAACAAAACCTCCCCAAACTTAATCTCTACTATAAAGCACAATAAGGGAATCGAAATCACAATATCATTGACGGGTGGTCCTCTTCCCTCGCTGCTGCTGTGAGTCCTCTGTCCCTCCTCGACTCGTCGGCGCAAGACGGATGCTCAACCGGATCTTCGGGTAGGCTGTTATCGGCGGGGGCAATAGCCATAGAAAATCTACTCAAACAGTTATCGGGGGAGGTGGTAGCAGTACGGTTTTGCTCCATTTTATCATGTTCTTCACTCTCTTCAACGTTTAGCTCAAAATTACTTTGCTCCATCACCTCAAGTCCGTGTCGCTGCTATCTGAAACAAAAATTCAGCTGTAGAGATAAAATTGAACTAATCAAAATACTAATACTAATAGAAAAAAAATAAATAAATAAAAATATTGGGTTGCCTCCCAACTAGCGCCTTTTTTTATTGTCGTTGGCTCGACTTATTACTTCCCTTTTGTTCAAGCTATCCATGGAGGATTCAGAGGTGGCCTCAAAGGAGGCACAAACCTTGCGTCACCATGCTTCTTCAGGATCCTCTTATCATGTGTCGGCAAAGATTTTAGTTCGAGCTTTGGAGCCTGCACAATAGATGACGAAAATTTTCGATGAGATTCTGATAATTTAAAATTAGCATCATACCTAGGAGGAACAGGTCCTCTCTCATGAAAATCCATGACGATCTCCTTCAATTTTTTGGCTCGATCGTGAAAATTGCCCCCGTCCACTTCAACTATCAGGGGGGGCGATAACAGATTGTCGCACCCAATACTTGATGCGATCGCCACTTCTAATTCATCATCTCGACCGTAAGTCTCCATATATTCCTGTGCTAAAGAGTCAATAACATCAAGCATATAAACAGAGTCATCACAATCATCAGGATATTTCATAGTATCAAAGATATTGAACTTGATGACATGTCCATCAAACTCCATCGTAAGAGTGCCCTGTCGAACATCAATCATCGTTTGGGCTGTGTTTAAAAATAGTCTTCCCAATAAAATTGGGGTGGAGTTTGAGGACTTATCATCCATGTTCAACACATAAAAATCAGCTGGAAACACAAGATCATTAACTTTCACAAGCACATCCTCAACAACACCGTCGGGATAAGTGGTACTACGATCGGCGAGTTGGATAACAACCCCGGTTTTTTTCAAAGGACCCAAATTCAGAGAATTAAAGATAGAACGAGGCATAACATTTATCGAAGAACCCAAATCTAACATAGCCCGTTCTATTTTTAAATTCCCAATTATGCAAGGAATGAAAAACATACCTGGATCACTCCTTTTCTGTGGCAAGCTCTTCTGAAACACGGCTGAAACATTCTCGCCCATTATCACCTTTTCGTCCCCCTTTAATCGCCTCTTATGCGTGCACAAGTCCTTCAGAAACATCGCATATTTTGGAACTTGCTTTATGGCGTCGATTAAGGGAATATTGATCTCGACCTTTCTGAAAATGTCCAAGATCTTCGTCCCAGCATCATCTTTCTGTTGCTTCTTGATTCTCGACGGAAACGGCAAAGGTTCAGTCCACCTCGGCTCGGTTTCGATGGCCTTTTTCTTCATTTTGGCTCCAGCAGTTCTGTTATCAGGGGGGGCGGTAACAGCAGATTCTTGGGTATTCTCGCCATCTTCTTTCTCGTCCGAATCTTTCTTCGGTGGAATGGGGCCCTCAGGAGCTGAAAGCTCCTTGCCACTTCTCAACTTTATGGCGCTGACATTTTTCGGATTAATTTAAGCTTGAGACGGTAGTTTGGAGTTCACTTGCGACTCCAATCGATTCACATGACTCGACAATGAGGTCACTTGCCCCTCCAAGTTCTTAAGGTTGGACGCCATGCTCTCCATCAGCTTCCTCATATATGAAGACGATTCATTCGGTGGGGGATGAGTGTTGTGTTCCCCCGTGCCTTGGTACCTTTGAAAGCCTTGTCCCCTTTGAAAGTTTTGGGGTTGCCTTCGGTCTTGCTCCCCAAACTGGTTGCCGCTATTGTTTCCCCACCTCAAATGCGGATGATCTCGCCACCCTGGATTATAAGTGTTTGAGAATGGGTCGTAGTTGCGTCCGGCACCATTGTTTGCCCCAACTGCATTGGCATGGGCCTCAGTAGTATTCACTGTCCATGGACAATCCTCGGTAGTGTGATCCACCGTCTCGCATATGCCACATGGTCGGACCCTCGATGCTTGACCCACAGCCAACTGGCGAACCACAGAAGTTAACTCCTTGATTTGTGCTTGTAACGATTCGGTCCCTTCTTCTTGAGCCGGCCTCTGCAAGATACCACGAGTACGAAACTGTTGAGAATTAGCAGCCATGTTGGCAATCAACTCCCTTGCCGCCGTAGGAGTTTTGTCCATAAGTGCACCGCCACTAGCTGCATCTAGCATATTCCTATCTGTGATTGAAAGGCCCTCATAGAAGTATTGGATCAATAGC
Source organism: Striga hermonthica (assembly GCA_902706635.1). NCBI lineage: Eukaryota > Viridiplantae > Streptophyta > Magnoliopsida > Lamiales > Orobanchaceae > Striga > Striga hermonthica. The sequence goes on from CACSLK010009714.1 coordinate 1,916,971, forward strand.
TGGTCGGCCATCTGATGCTGTGGACAACTCGCAACTAGCCTCTTAAACCGTTCCAAATACTCGTACAAAGTCTCCCCTTGCATCTGTCGCACCCCACAAATTTCTTTACGTAAAGCGGCTACTCGGATCGCCGGAAAGTACCTCTGGAGAAAGGTCTTCTCCAACTGTGTCCATGTAGTGATCGATCCCGAAGGTAAGTAATAGAGCCAATCCTTTGAACCATCCTTAAGAGAAAATGGAAAAGACGTAGCTTGACTTGCTCCTCAGTCACCTCGGTTGGTTTCATGCTGGAGCACACCGTGTGAAACTCCTTCAGATGCTTGTGTGGGTCCTCACCGGCGAGACCATGGAATGATGGCAGCAAATGTATCAGCCCGGACTTCAACTCGAACGTGGTATTATTCATCTCTGGGAAAGTTATGCAAAGAGGTTGGTTTGGAAGTACGGCATCAGCAAGTTGCCTCAAAGTACGCTCCTCGTTAGCCATTAGTGCATTCTCGATGATTATATGGGTGTCTTCTTGGCTCTGATCACTCCCACTTTCGTCCTCTACGTCTTCGCTTTCGATTTCGAACTGGATACCCTCGCCGATAATCGCCTCTTTCTCTTCTCGAGCCTTCTTCCTTAGCTCGGTATCTCGTCTCGTAATCTCTGGATAATATTCAAAGTCTTCAGCCCCTGAAGACCTTGTTTTAATTTACCTGAAAAATCAAGAAAAATTATTAGCTCAAACGTGACAAAATTCAGAAATAATTCGACCCAAAAACCCGACGTATTTTCTGTTATCACCGGGGGTGATAACAAAGAAACAGTTTTTTTTTTTTTTTTTTTTGAAAAATGCAACTGAAAAACGAAAATTCACACAAATAAATATATACTAACTAACATAAATAAAATCACTATTTATCTCGCGCCACTCCCCATCAACGGCGCCAAAATTTGGCCGCGCGTCGCAACGCGGCAAATTTATATTTATAAAATTTTCCTCGACTTACCCCTACCAACAAGTAGTGGTGATGAGCAAGGGTCGATCCCACAGGGAGTGTGGTATAAACCGTGATTTTATTATATTAATTAGATTATTAGTAAAAATGGGGGGGATTGATTGGAAACGAAATAACCAACGAAACAAGAAATTAAACTAAGACAAGCAATGATGATTTGAATGCAAAAGATGATGAAATCGAAAATAAATGAATAATCTAGCAAATATGAGAATGGAATCGGTCCTAGGTCGGTTTACACCCTCAAATAACTAGCCCAATTAATGCACTTATCAAATTTCACTCGTCTTCTAAAACTACCGGTCCTAGATAGCAATAAGCTCTGCTACCCGAATTTTCCCTTAATTTTACTTAATCGAAATAGGCTCTTCAATTAATTCTAACTAGCGAATAACTCAGAATAAGCTCTCATAATTTAATCCACTAGTTGCATTAGAATCTAGGAAAATAGACCGATCTAAGCCACAAACACACAAGCTCGGTTCATGTAACTTATGTTGTGTTATCCCTAACAATGCACGACTGTTAGTTGCTACAAGCGAAATAAGAACTACGACAATTACACGGATCGAAGCCTTAATCTAGCAATTAACATGCAATCCTCAACTTAGGTGATCAAGCTAAATTAAAAATCACACATTATGACATGAAACTAGAATAACACAATCAATTTTATACGACGAGTAAAACAAAATAAAATTGCATTAACCAAACATAGTCACCGAGGGTTCAACGTCCCTAGAACCGACATAATGTTTAGCTACTCATAGCTAAATGATCAAAACAAAAATAATAATAATACATGTTCTAAATCAAAGAAAAGAAAATAAAATAAATAAAACCAAACTCCTTAATCAAAATAATCCACGACTTCAGGTAGTGAATTCTTCCAAAGCAGCTCTCTGTTCCCGCATCCTTGCCTACTCATCTGCCACTTCATCAATGTCACGTCACAAATAGGCGTATTAACTGCAAAATAAACACAAATTGAATATTGGTGTATGTCCGTTCATAAAATAAAATACGTGAGAAAACTTGAATAATACACTAAATTCAAATACTCAAATATGAAAATTAAACTACAAAATACTACAAGATTTCTCACGTATCATTGGGTGATAACAACGTCCACACTCCGTGGCCTGCGGGGATTCAGTGTTTTGAGGTGTTGGTGAATTTATTTGAATATTGTTATAGGGGATCAATATTTGATGTTTAAATTCAAAACTACTTGACTGAGTAAAGACTATGTTTGCATGATCCCAAGAATTCAAAATGTCTTTCAATCCGTTGTCCGTAATTCTCAAAGAAAACAAACTTGTTGGTCCCAATTATATTGACTGGAAAAGGAACTTGGATATTGTGTTAACTGCTGAGGGGTACAAATTTGCTACTATTGAGGCTTGTCCGGATGTGCCTGCTGACAATGCACCAGACCAAGAGAAAGAGGCGTATGCTCGGTGGAAAAAGGCCAATGAGATGGCGAAGTGTTACATCTTGACATCATTGTCAAATGTACTACAACATCAACATCAGCCTATGAACATTGCAGCAGATATGCTTCTCAATCTCAAGGAGTTATTTGGTCATCAGTCGCGGGCTGCCCGACAAGAGGCCATGAGGGTTCTGATGAACATGACCATTCACGAGGGCAGTCCCGTAAGGGAACATGTTCTTGCTATGATGGCCCAGCTGAATGAGCTGGAGGTTCTTGGGGCTTTTATTAATGGAGAAACCCAGGTCGATATAGTGCTCCAGTCTTTGCCGAAGAGTTTCGAGCAATTCTGGTTGAATTACAACATAGATAAGATGTTGATGACTCTTTCGGAACTTGTTGCTGAACTTCAGTCGGCAGAGGGCCTGTTTCGTCAGAAGAACCAAGCTATGGTGGCCCAGCAGGGAGAAGCTTCCACTTCTAAAGCTCCTAAGGGCAGGAAGAGGAAGAAGTTCGCAGGAAAGGGCAAAGCGGTCATGAATGATGCGGAACCTCGACAGAAAGTGAAGAAGCCGAAAGGCAAGTGCCACAAAATGCCAGCAGAAAGGACTCTGGAAGGCAGACTGCCCTCTACTCAAGAAGTTCGACAAAGGTATATCTTTTTCTTTAGTCGTTGAAACATGTTTAGCGATGTTATCTACCAGTACCTGGTGTGTAGATACAAGAGCCACTGATCATGTCTGCAATTCAATGCAGGGGTTCCAGGAAACCAAGCGATTTAGGGAAGGAGAAGTTACCATCTACTTGGGCGATGCTGGTAGGGCGTTAGCAGTTGTAGTGGGAGACGTCTATTTGGATTTTGGCTTAGATAGGGTTCTAGTTTTGAAAGATTGTCTTTATGTTCCCAGTTTTAAAAAGAATTTGATTTGAGTTTCTAAGTTATTTATGAACGGTTTTTCTGCTGCTTTTGATAATAAAGTTGTTATTCATTTTGACAAAAAGTTCATTTGTTCTGGTTCATTAGTTGACAATCTGTACATTCTAGAATCTAAGTCATCTCCACTGCAACATAAACAATTACTTAATTCATCATCTAATCTAAATAAGAGAAAGGAACCTTCTAAAATGAACGAAACATATCTTTGGCATCTAAGACTTGGTCATATTAACCTTAGGAGGATTCAAAGGTTGGTAGCAGACGGGCCCTTGGGGTCGTTAGAAGTCGAGGCTTTTCCAACTTGTGAATCTTGTCTGGAAGGAAAAATGACTAAGAGGGTTTTTAGTTCAAAGGGGCATAGAGCCGAAGATGTGTTAGGGCTAGTTCATTTCGATCTATGTGGTCCTATGAGTGTTCAAGCGAGAGGAGGTTTCGAGTCCTTCGTTACGTTTATCGATGATTACTCGAGATATGGGTAAATTTTCCTTCTACACTGCCAGTCTGAATGCTTTGAGAAGTTCTTGGAGTATAAGGCAGTTGTGGAGAAGCAGTTAGGAAAAAGTATCAAGTCACTACGATCAGATCGTGGTGGCGAATATCTCTCGAATGAATTTAGGAACTACTTCATGGATAATGGGATTACATCCCAGCTGACTGCGCCTGGCACGCGTCAGCAGAATGGCGTAGCAGAACGGAGGAATATGACTCTTATGGAAATAGTTAGGCAATGATGAGTTATAGTACGTTACCAAGTTCGTTTTGGTGATATGCTCTAGAAACAGCGGTGTACATGTTGAATAGAGTACTTTCTAAATCAGTACCGTCTACACCACTGGAGTTGTGGTTTGGGCACAAGCCCAGTCTAAGACATCTCAAGATTTGGGGTAGTCCAGCACAGGTGCTGAGAACCGATACTGATAAGTTGGAACCGAGAACAGAAGTAAGGCTGTTTGTGGGATATCATAAGGAAACGAAAGGTGGTCTATTTTATAGTCCCGAGGACAAGAAAGTGATCGTTAGCACGAATGCTACGTTCTTGGAAGACGACTATGCCTTAGATCATAAGCCCAGTAGTCGAGATGTCCTCGAGGAGTTAAAGGGAGTGAGTACTTCAATACCGAGTGCGCTAGATGTTACACCACAAAGTACTGCAACACGTATCGCTGATGATGCACCTGAGCAGGTAGTACCTCGTCGTTGTGGGAGGGTTGTCCTGCAGCCCGAACAGTTCATGGGTCTGGGAGAGTCTTCTGAGGCCGTCCCGGATGTTCTTGAATCCGACCCATGGACATACAATGAGGCACTCCAAGATCGGGACGCAGAGTCTTGGCAAAAGGCGATGAAATCTGAAATAGGATCAATGGACTCTAATCAGGTCTGGGATCTTGTAGAGCCACCCAGTGGCGTTCGCACCATTGGATGCAAGTGGGTCCATAAGAGAAAGAGAGGAGCAGATGGGACGGTAGAAACCTTCAAAACTAGGCTTGAAGCGAAAGGGTACACTCAGAAAGAAGGGATCGATTATGAGGAAACCTTTTTACCGGTAGCCATGCTCAAATCCATCAGGATTCTCCTGGATGTAGCCGCTCATATGGATTATGAGATCTGGCAAATGGATGTTAAGACCGCTTTCCTTAACGGGAATTTGGACGAGGATATATCTATATACAGCAACCCGAAGGATTCATTGCAAAGGGCCAAGAGCATCTGGTCTGCAAGCTGAAATGGTCCATTTATGGGCTGAAGCAGGCTTCGAGGTCTTGGAACATTCGTTTTGACGAGGTTGTCCAATCGTATGGATTTACCCAATGTCCGGATGAGCACTGTGTGTACAAGAAAAGTGATGGAAACGTGGTGGTGTTTCTAGTGCTGTACGTGGATGATATTCTTCTCAGTGGAAACAGTGTGAAGATGTTATCAGACGTAAAGGTATGGTTATCCAAGCAGTTTGATATGAAGGATTTGGGAGAAGTTGAACATGTTCTTGGAATCAAGGTCATTCGGGACTGAGAGAAGAGAAAGTTGTGCCTATCCCAATCCACATACATAGACATTGTCCTAAAGCGTTTCAAACATGCAGGATTCCAAGAAATGGGATTTACCCTTTCGGCATGGAATACCTCTATCTAAGAAGATGTCCCCGAAGACACCTCAAGAGGTAAAGGATATGAAGGCAGTTCCTTATGCATCGGCAGTAGGAAGCATCATGTATGGGATGTTGTGCACGCGACCTGATATTTTTTATGCCGTAGGCATGGTAGCAAGATATCAGAGTAATCTAGGACCGGAACATTGGTCTGCGGTAAAGCATATACTCAAGTACCTACGGAGGACTAAGGAGTACATGTTGATTTACCAGGCAGATGAATTGCTTCTGTTGGGTTACACCGATTCTGACTTCCAGGTAGACCAGGACGAAAGCAAGTCAACCTCAGGGTTTGTGTTTACTTTAGGAGGAGGAGCCATAGTATGGAGGAGTGTCAAGCAGAAATGCGTGGCAGACTCAACCATGGAGACTGAGTATGTAGCAGCATCAGAGGCAGCGAACGAAACTGTCTGGCTCAGGAATTTTCTCCTCGACCTTGATGTGGTACCGAGTTTGCCCGCTGCGATTACAGTGTTCTGTGATAACAGTAGAGCAGTAGCAAATTAGAAGGAGCCACGGACTCATAAAGCGAGTAAACACATAGAGCGCAAGTACCACATGATACGAGAAATCGTTGGTTCATGAGAAGTCGTTGTTGCCAAGATACAGTCAGAGGACAACCTAGCAGATCCTTTTACGAAGAGCCTACCGGCGAAAGTCTTTACAAGACACGTAAAATGAATGGGAGTCAGATGTTACGGGCGACATAGTAGACTAGTCTTTGAGAATTAGATTGAAAGAAATTGTGGTTAGTTTGTATAGCCATGAGCTTATTAAGCATAAATGGGAGATTGTTAGAGGTATGCTGTAAAAGATATGTTTTGCAGATTCTATCAATTCCATTTTGATCTGGCTATCATGTTTCAGTCAAAGTATTTATAATTGCAGTTTATTTATTTATGCAAATCATACTTCATGTCTTATATTGAGATAGTGTGGTTCGAAGTGTTTCGAACAGAAAGATCACCTATCGGTTCCTTATAAGACTAAACTATTCGTTCACAGTCTAGACAGACAGTGAGACCCCTCTTGGAAAAAGACTGTAGTGTATTCTCGATTCAGTTGGTCTTTGACTGAAGAATTACACTAGCACTTATATTAAGTGTTGAACAGGACCACAAAAGGATAAGGTTATGAGACTCATTGATCGTTGTTGTAACCTAGACCTTCGATGATTGATGCGTTCTCTCAAACTGTAAGATAATATAAAATAGGCATATTTTTTTATTTCTTATTTATTTGATTTACCAAGTAAATCCTATTTTATTAGGATGACATACGAGGTATTTTGGTAAGTAAGAATAATTATATGATGTGCTATTATAAATTATTTATGTTCACTATGTTCCAGTGCACTGGATTGATGACGTCCCCGAAATGAGCTCAGGAATGTACATTATGTTAAACCCTGCAGGTAGACGATTGTTGACATAATGGTTAAGGTTCTGAGTGGTACTAATTTCGAAAATGAATAAGAAGTTGATTAATTATTTTGTCAGTAATTTAATTAATCAACGGACGTTATATCCTAAACATAGGGAGGTAAATCGATCAATCGGATTAATATTATTTAATCATGGAGGCTCAAATTTATTGCTAAAACAGTGGCTAAATGGGGAGATCAATAATATTACTCTAGTGGGATGATTTATTATTTAATTCTATTTAAATAAAAATTAATATTATTCCATATTAATTAATTTAATTAGGAGAATAATATTCCTACTAGAATCTTCTCTTGGGATTAGGAGACTAAAGAGTCTTCTAGAAGATGGAGATTAGTAGGAAATATATTTCCTACATTAAATAATTAATTGGAGTAGAATTAGACTTCCTAAAATTAGGAATTAATTTTATTCCATGATTATTAATTTAATTAGGAAAGGTATCCCTACTAGGATCTTATCTAGTGTTAGGAGACTAAGGAGTCTTCTAGAAGAGTTAGATTAGTAGGAGATCTCCTTCCTACGTTGAATTAATATTGGAGTAGAATTAGGATTCCTAGGCCTAAATGGGATAAGCCCATATTTAGCACCTCCTTAAGGTCCCTAATAGAGCTTATAAATACACCAAGTCCCAACCTCTTGTATGATGATGGTGTTGGCCGATTTTTCTCCTACATACGCGCCAAAATATCATCGTTCGAGAGTTAGGGAGATTCGATTAAACGCTCCACCAAGTTTGATCGAAGTAGGTGTTTAGGTAATCCATTAGAAGGCTTTTTGGTACAATATATTGAACCTCTAATATGTATATAATTCCGGTCATCATCATCGCCG
>CACSLK010009714.1:1981184-1992103 GCA_902706635.1 Striga hermonthica
CGCCCGACTGCCCGGCCAGAGCAGGCCGGCGGTCCGGCCAGACCGGTTCAGTCCGGTTTAGACCAGTTGGACCGGTTCAGCCCCTATTTTCATGATTTTATCCCGGTTCATGTTTAAGTCTCAATTTTTCAGTTAAAATTTTGGGTCCAGTCCAGTTCAGTAAATTAATATCAGTTAGTCATTTCAGTTTAGTATTTTAGTTAAATTTTCGGTTCAGTCATGATCAGTCATGTTCGGTCATGATCAGTCACGTGCAGTCAGTTCAGTTCAGTTTAACAGTACCAGTTCAGTCCAGTTTTCTTATCAGTTAAGTTAGACCCCGAGGTGGTTCCAGTTAACTATTCAGATCGAGTCGAGCATCTTAACAGCTAATTTAATCTGTCCGAGCATACTACTTAGTATTTGTTTATATATGTCAGTTTTGCAGGCAATCAGCACTTAGATTTTCAGATCAGCAGTTCAGGTGGGGACTCAGACTGGGTATTACATTGATTATAATTACGGTACCATGTTTGAGGTATGTATTATCAGTTCAGTATCCACTCGGAATGGTCGCCGGTCCATTCTGGGTTCTAGTGGCCTTAATCTGCCCACTAGAGTGTGCACATGGTGTCCGGCTATGCCGGCAGATGTTCAGTTATCAGTCAGGTGATTTATATCACGAGATCAGTATCAGATTATTCAGTAACGGTATCAGATATCAGTTTCAGTTTCAGTTCAGTTATATATGCCAGGATCATGATATTGTTATTATATTCACTGTTTACTTTAGTATGAGTTTCTGCAGAGCACAGTGGATTTAGTGCTCACACCCCACATTATTCATGTTTTTCAGGTCGCAGGGTCGGAGCCGAGGAGTGAGCTGGCGGTCGGTTCAGGATTTTGATTATATGTTTAAAAATGTTTTGGCGACGCTACGTTTTTCCGCTGATTACGACTGTTTTCCAAACTTAGCTCTTGATCTGATTTTCAGTCAGTTACTATGTTATGTTAAACCGTATTGTTTTCTCTACAACTAAAATAACGGTTTTTCAGTCAAGTCACGTTTTATGGTAGCACACCGAATCAGTTTTCCCAAAAGAAATATTTATTTATTTATTTTTATTTAGAAAATTTGCGAAAAACGCACTCTGATTTTCATGAAATAGCGGGGTGTTACAAACGGCACTCTACATCGTCTAAGAGTCGGCAAAAATTTTAAAAGGTAAACCTCTATATCCTAACTATAGATTCCACTGCGTTAAGATTTATTTCGATAAATTCGATACTGTGCATGTTGTTTGACGTTCCTCACAGAACCCAACAACTGGTATCAGAGCCCAGGTTTAATTTAACTTCGTGCACAATTTAAATTTGGACTTTGCCTGTTTACATGAATTATGTGCGTACGGACGCAGCGACATAGTAGATTAGAAATTGCAATAAGTTTTTGCAGGTTATTTCGAATCCGACTATTATGGCCCGTATGTATGGATTTTAATTTATGTTGAATGTGTGTTGTTTTTAATGCCTCGGACATGTCGAAGAATTTTTGGGTTGGTGAATGATTGTAATAAATTATTCGCGTGGTGGGACACCGCTAGTTTATTGCTTTCATAGAAACTCATGTACAGCTCCTGCGAGGGTCATAGGATGAATTATGTTATTGTTGTTTATATTATTCATTATTGATCCGGCGGATGTGGACCAACCTTGATGGGGCGAGGCGATAAACGCGTACACGGATGCCATGGTGATGATCCAATGGCGACTTTCCCAGAGACGACCAACTTAGTGGGAGTCACTGCGAAAGGGGAGTTGCAATGCCTGAATCGGAGGACACACTCAACAAGGACAGGATTGTGTTTTCTCCGTAACATTTGAGATTGATTAATGGCCATGATAGTTGGATTATAATTCCTAGTTTATTATTGCTCATTAATCATGCATGTTTTATGTGATTGCTTATGTGCAAAACAAACATGTTTTTGAAAATCCCTAAAATAAAAATTATACTAAGTGTGTAATGGGTTGAAATAAATTACATCCAAGGCCTCCATTATAGGTTTGTCAGTGAAGTGATTTAATTCGAGACTAAAGGACGTTTTATTTCACAGTTCATAAGGATGGATCTCCTTCGGGATGGTTATAGTGATTAATTTCAAAAGCGTACGGGTCACCCAAAGGTGGACGTATAATTTTGGTAGTAAACTTAGTACCAATTAATGGGTTACACTTAAAGTGCAAATAATTACGATAGTCCCAAAGGATAAGGTCGTTTTTATTCTTTTATAAGTTAATTGCGCTGGCCAAAAGATGAGACCGACTATTAGTTAAATATTGCTCAGCAGTATGTTAAGCTAATGGGATTTATCCCTCCTCTTGCGAATGTTTGAACCGTAGACGTCCACACTCTGTGGCCTGCGGGGATTTGGTGTTTTGAGGTGTTGGTGAATTTATTTGAATATTGTTACATGGGATCAATATTTGATGTTTAAATTCCAAACTACTTGACTGAGTAAAGACTATGTTTGCATGATCCCAGGAATTCAAAATGTCTTTCAATCCGTTATCCGTAATTCTCAAAGAAAACAAACTTGTTGGTCCCAATTATATTGACTGGAAAAGGAACTTAGATATTGTATTAACTGCTGAGGGGTACAAATTTGCTACTGTTGAGGCTTGTCTGGATGTGCCTGCTGACAATGCACCACACCAAGAGAAAGAGGCGTATGCTCGGTGGAAAAAGGCTGATGAGATGGCGAAGTGTTACATCTTAGCATCATTGTCAAATGTACTTCAACATCAGCATCAGCCTATGAACACTACAGCAGATATGCTTCTCAATCTCAAAGAGTTATTTGGTCATCAGTCGCGGGCTGCCCGACAAGAGGCCATGAGGGTTCTGATGAACATGACCATGCACGAGGGCACTCCCATAAGGGAACATGTTCTTGCTATGATGGCCCAGCTGAATGAGCTGGAGGTTCTTGGGGCTTTTATTGACGGGGAAACCCAGGTCGATATAGTGCTTCAGTCTTTGCGGAAGAGTTTCGTGCAATTCCGGTTGAATTACAACATGGATAAGATGTTGATGACTCTTCCAGAACTTGTTGCTGAACTTCAGTCGGCAGAGGGACTGTTTCGTCAAAAGAACCAAGCTATGGTGGCCCAGCAGGGAGAAGCTTCCATTTCTAAGGCTCCTAAGGGTAGGAAGAGGAAGAAGTCCGCAAGAAAGGGCCAAGTGGTCATGAACGATGCGCAACCTCGACAGAAAGTGAAAAAGCCGAAAGGCAAGTGCCACAAATGCCAGCAGAAAGGACACTGGAAGGCAGACTGCCCTCTCCTCAAGAATTTGACAAAGGTATATCTTTTTCTTTAGTCGTTGAAACATGTTTAGCGGTGTTATCTACCAGTACCTTGTGTGTAGATACAGGAGCAACTGATCATGTCTGCAATTCAATGCAGGGGTTCCAGGAAACCAAGCGACTTAGGGAAGAAAAAGTTACCATCTACTTGGGCTATGCTAGTAGAGCGTCAGCAGTTGCAGTGGGAGACGTCTATTTAGATTTTGGCTTAGATAGTGATATAGGATATTATATACTTCAAGATAAACCAGTCTGCTGAACCGGTTTGGGGAGTCATACTATGAAGGAATCGAGCCAGGCAATGAGAGGATCGAGCAAAATAACTTGTCGACCAGTCAAGTGGCCGACCAACCCATCGTTCGACCAAACAAACGATCGAGCGACCTTATCGACCTCAGCAGGTCGAGCATCTCGCGGACTCAACACCCGATAGATCGGCCTAGTCACAGGCGCATGTAAGAGCCTCCCACCGAATTCTAGGAGAATATTTACCCCATGTGCAGGAGGACACGTGTCGAGAAAGTATTGGGTGATAGCGATAACCACCTCTGACCTCTCCCAATGCCCCGCGCCACCTCTGACATGTGCGCGGCGTGTCAGAGTACGGACGGACAGCTTGGGCAGCCAGCTCATCTTTATCCGGGCAGCTATTAGGGCAGGTATCTCACCCCTATATAAAGGGGTGAGCCTTTCTCCCTTAACACATTATATTCATTCCTCACTTCATTATACTCATACACATACTGACTTAAGCTTCAGAGGCTCTTCACCGGATACAACCCCCAGTGTGAGAGTTACTTGCAGGTTTCCGGCGTTCTACCGGCGAGGACAAAGATCGATCCATTCCAAACCGGACCAGGACGCTCACACTTGCATTATTGGCGCCGTCTTTGGGGATCTTATTCGAAAGGTTGTGTTTGAAGCTCAGCTATGGCAGACGGAATTCCCAAAACTAACTGGCAGTCGACGTTCGATGACGCTTGGACGACGACCAGGCCGATTGGAAAAGGCCCTCCTCCGAGTTTCTCTAGCCATTCGCAAACGCCGGTCACTCCTACACCCGTCCTTCAGGGTGTGGGAGCGTCGACGGTGATCCCTGGAGGAGACGCCGGATCCAGTCACGCCCAAGAAGCTCGCACAGCAGCCGCGGCGGCGATGCCACCGCAGCCGCCACCGAATCCGGCCCTGGTGCAAGGAGGAGTGATGGCTCAAGGAGGAGCGCCACCACAGGCAGTTGTACAAGCTCCCGGTCAACAAATGGTGACGATGACCCGGGAAGAGATGCAAAGGATAGCGGCGGCCGCGGCAGCGCAGGCGGTACAGCAAGTTACGAGCCACACATCTCATGCCACCACTGCGCCGACCACGGTGGCCGGAAACCAAGATGAGGATGTGTCCAGTTATGGAGAGGGAGGAGTTGGAAGAGATCGGGCGATGGAGAGGATGGCGGAGCAGTTGCGCCAGTTACAAGACAAAGTGGAGGGGAGGCCGGAGAGGAGAGGATCGGCTCGACCAGAGCCAAAGAAGGAGCAAAGCCCACCAAGAGGGAGGTCGCCGAGGAAGAGTTTTCCCAAGAGAAGTGGGTTGAAAAAGATATCACCCAGGAGGGAAGGTCGAGATTCAAAGCGAGAGAAGAGGGACGATAGGTGGCAAGGAAGGCCATTGTTGTTTGAAAGACAGAGGTATCATAATTTTACACCCTTGAGGAAAGATTTGACAGAGGTGCTCGAGGCTATGGAGCAGAAGATGTCGACCGAGGATGTGACGTGGCCGAAGACAAGGTTCACAGGCCCGACTTGACCCAGATCGGATATATATTGTCGAATTTCACTGAGATTACGGCCATACCACGGAGAACTGCAGGCATTTGAAGAATGAGATTGAAAGGTTGATTCGAGCAGGACATTTGAAAGAGTTTGTGTATCATGATAGGGCGAAAGGGAAAGGAAAGAGAAGGTGTCGGGATGATTCGGAGGAAATGAGTGATAGGGATGAAGAAGGAGATGACGGAGAGGGCTGAGGTGGTCGAGGAAAAAAGTCGAGAAGAGATGGAGATAAAGGGGGCCAGGGAGGAGAAGCCCTGATGAAGAGAGGGACAATTTACATGATTTCCGGAGGGCCAACGGATGGTGACTCGAATAGGGCCAGGAAGGAGCATGCTCGAGCTGTGAAGAGAAAAAGAGAGGAGGTGGGGATTACGGCTCGCATCCCGGTGATAAGTTTTAAGGCGGAGGGTGCCGAGGGAGTGGTCCTACCGCACAATGATGCTTTGGTGATAATTGCGGAGGTTGCAGGTTTTGACGTGAAAAGGGTGTTTATCGATACCGGGAGTTCAGTAGACATGATGTTCTATGACTGTTTTGTGCAAATTAATAAGGAGTTGAATATGAAGTTGAAACTGGTGACCACGGCACTTTATGGTTTTAATAGAGGAGAGGTGATGCCTATGGGCGAGATAAGCTTGCCAGTGGCATTGAGAGCAGGAGAGTTGAGAAAGGTGCGCATGGTGAGGTTTGTGGTCGTAGGAGCTGAATCATCTTATAACATCATTATGGGGAGGACGAGCTTGAATGCGTTCCAGACGGTCGTATCCACGTACCACATGACGATCAAGTATCCTGTGGGCGAAAACGTAGGGAAGATTGCCGGAGATCAACTCACTTCGAGGAGCTGCTATCAAACAACAGTGAGCAATAACAAGCAATTGGCGAAGAGACAGGCCAAGTCAAAGGAGGAGGAGGTTAATCAACCAGGTGGGTCGAGGTCAAAAGAGAATAAACAGAGAATGGAGAGGGGCAAGGAGAAAGTGGATATCCAACCAGGAGGAGAAGTTGAGGAGATTCAGATGATCGAGGGGTGTGAGAAGAGGAAATTCAGAATCGGGAAGGACCTGGAGGAGCCTATTAGGTCGAGGCTGATCGATCTGGTTAGGGAGTTCGCTGACATTTTTGCCTATACAACGGAGGAGTTGACGGGGATAAGTGCGGAGGTGATCGAACATCGGCTGAACATCGACCTCAATGTGAGGCCGGTGAAGCAGAAAAGAAGGCACCATGGGGCGGAGATGGACAAAATCATTGAGAAGGAGGTCGAGAAGCTATTGGGAGCAGGGCATATCAAGGAGATCCAGTTCCCCGAATAGTTGTCGAATACAGTGATGGTGTTGAAGGGGGAGGGAAAATGGAGGATGTGCATTGATTTCCGTGATCTGAACAAAGCATGCCCAAAGGACTTATACCCACTGCCCAGAATCGACCAGCTGGTCGACTCAACGGCAGGGTGCGAACTGCTGAGCCTGATAGATGCCTCCAAGGGATATCATCAAATTCCCTTGGCGAGAGAAGATAGGAAGCGGGTGAGTTTTGTAACGAGTCGAGGAACCTATTGTTATGTGGTCATGCCGTTCGGTCTAAAGGTTGCAGGCGCCACGTATCAAAGGTTGGTCGATAAAATTTTTAAGGAGCAACTGGGGAGGAACATGGAAGTGTATGTGGATGATATGTTGGTGAAGAGCAAGGAGGAGTTGGATCATGTGCGAGACTTAAAAGAAACGTTCTCAACATTGCGGAGGTATAGGATGAAATTGAATCCAGCTAAGTGCTCTTTTGGGGTGAGGTCGGGAAAATTCTTGGGTTATTTGGTGACCAAGAGAGATATTGAAGTGAAACCTGAGAAGGTTCGAGCCGTAATGGATATGAAGCCGCCGATGAATGTTAAGGAAGTGCAGATCTCAGCTGGTCGAATTGCGGGGCTGAGTCATTTCATATCAAAGGTGGCGGAGCAAAGTGGCCCATTATTCAAAACACTGAAAAAGAGCTCGAAATTTCAGTGGACGGAAGAAGCGCAAAAGGCGTTTGAAGAATTGAGAGGTGCTGGCTAACCTTCCCCTGTTGGCTAAACCCGTACAAGGCGAAGAATTGGTGCTGTATATTTCCATCAGAGAGAGGACTGTGAGTTCGGTTTTGCTACGAGAAGAAGGAGTAGCACAGTTCTCTATTTATTACGTAAGCAGGGTGATGCAAGGAGCAGAGATGAGGTACTCGGAGATCGAGAAGTGTGCCTTAGCTGTGATGGTAACTGCTCGAAAATTGAGGCCTTATTTCTTGAACCATAAAGTGAAGGTGCGAACGAACATGCCATTAGGAAAAACACTCGGTCGGCCATCGGTCTCTGGTCGATTAGTAAAATGGCAGTTGAGCTGAGCGAATACTCTTTATCGTATGAGCCGAGGAGGGCCATAAAGGCGCAGGTGTTGGCAGATTTTATTCAAGAAGTCACTAAGGTCGAGGAGGAGTCTGGAGGAGTGTGGCAGTTATTCGCGGATGGGTCTGTGGCCAGAAGTGGGGCTGGATTAGGAATTGTCCTTGTTTCTCCTAAGGGCGATAATTTGGAGTTTGCGGCCAAAGTGGGGTTTAAAATATCTAATAATGAGGCTGAGTATGAGGCGGTGATCAAAGGCCTGCGGTTAGCCATGGCGGGAGGAGCTCGAAAGGTGCTAGTACATTCCGATTCCCAATTGGTGGTCGGGTAGTTCCAAGAAGGATTTGAGGTTAAGGAGGATCGAATGCAGAAGTATGTAGACGAGATGAAGAAACTAAAGGAGGAGTTTTGAGTCGTTCGAGCTTATACAAATCCCTCGAGGAGAGAATGGTCGAGCAAACTTGCTAGCAAAAATTGCTCAAAGTTTGATGGACTGTCGGAGTAGAAGTGTCACTCTATTACACTTGAAAAGGAGTAAGGTCGAGGCGGAAGTGGCAGAGATCGAAAAGGTGGAGGATTGGAGAGCCCCGATCTTAAAGGAGCTGAGAGAAGGGGTGATAAAGGTGGTGAAGAGATTTTTCGAGCAAGGAGGCATTCTGTACAAGCGGTAGTACGCTGGACCGCACTTACGCTGTGTAACCAAGGAGGAAGGCCGATATGTATTGAGAGAAATGCATGAAGGATGCTGCAGTGATCATAGAAAATCTGGAGCCTTGGTTGCAAAAATTCTGAGGGCAGGATACTTCTGGCCGACGATGAAAGAGGACGCGAAGATGATGGTGAGGAAGTGCTTACAATGCCAAAAGCACGGTCCACTTATTCACCAACCGGCAGAAATGATGACAACGATGAGTGCCCCTATACCATTTGCTCAGTGGGGGATTGACCTGGTGGGGCCGATGCCGAAAGGAACTGGGCAGAGGAAGTTCATAATCGTGGCGGTAGACTATTTCACAAAATGGGTGGAGGTCGAACCATTGGCAAAAATCACGGAGGAGAAAGTAATCAAATTTTTATACAACAATATTTGCTGCAGATTCGGCGTTCCTAAAGTATTAATCTCCGACAATGGCAGTCAGTTCAATGGCAAGTGGATTCGGACATGGTGTGAAGACATGAAAATCGAGCAGCATTTTGCATCTGTTGCTCATCCCCAGGCTAATGGCCAGGTCGAAGTAACCAACTGAATCATACTGAATAGGCTGAAAACAAGGCTGGAAAAGGCCTCGGGGGCGTAGGTGGACGAGTTGAGCTCAGTACTCTGGGCATATCGCACAACTCCGAGGTCGACAACAGGAGAGACTCCCTTCAGTTTAGCTTATGGGATGGAGGCATTGCTGCCGGTCGAAGTCGAGCTATCATCACAGAGGTCGAGCACATATGATTTGGAGCAAAACAAAGACTTGATGGTGGTGGCTTTGGACACTATTGAGGAGCTGAGGGGGAGAGCCGCAGTTAGAATGGAGACGTACAAGCAAAGGATGCGAGAGGCTCATGACAAGAAGGTGAAAGTTCGCAGACTCCAAGTAGGCGACCTGGTTTGGAAACGTGTCGATGTGCTCAAACATGTGGGGAAGCTAGAGCTGAACTGGGAAGGGCCATACCTGGTCGAGTGAGTGCACGCAGGAGAAGCGTACTCGCTAAAGGATGCCGAAGGCCGATCACTTGCCAGGTCATGGAACATAGCTAATTTGAAAAAATATTATGTGTAAAAATTTTTTTCCTCTTTTCAAAGAAAGCTAGAAAGTTCGAACAAAGATGTAAATCGCAAAGTTTGCTCAAAAGTCAATGAAGTTCAGTTATTCTTCTGATTTTACTCGCTTTATTGCACACTCTCTTATGCTTGGAATGCTGGTATAATTTGGATGATAGGATGTATGTGATGTGGTCTGACTTGGAAGGCACTTGTTTAGAACATCATTTGGGGTGGGCAGGCTGGTCGAAGACCTCCTGTTTGGAACATTCCTCGCGTGTGGGCAAGTGTGAAGACCAAAACCCACCATGACTAAGGCCCTCGGGCTGGGTGGTCACTTGTTTAGAACATCACTTGGAGTGGGCAGGTTGGTCGACGACCTCCTGTTTGGAACATTCCTCGCGGGTGGGAAAGTGTGAAAACCAAAACCCACCATGACTAAGGCCCTCGAGCTGGGTGGTCACTTGTTTAGAACATCACTTGGGGTGGGCAGGCTGGTCGAAGACCTCCTGTTTGGAACATTCCTAAAGGGTGGGCAAGTGTGAAGACCAAAACCCACCATGACTAAGGCCCTCGGGCTGGGTGGTCACTTGTTAAAACATCACTTGGGGTGGGCAAGTTGGTCGAAGACCTCCTGTTTGGAACATTCCGCGCGGGTGGGCAAGTGTGAAGACCAAAACCCACCATGACTAAGGCCCTCGAGCTGGGTGGTCACTTGTTTAGAACATCACTTGGGGTGGGAAGGTTGGTCGAAGACCTCCTGTTTGGAACATTCCTCGCGGGTGGGCAAGTGTAAAGACTAAAACCCACCATGACTAAGGCCCTCGGACTGGGTGGTCACTTGTATAGATCATCACTTGGGGTGGGCAGGTTGGTCGAAGACCTCCTGTTTGGAACATTCCTCGCGGGTGGGCAAGTGTGAAGACCAAAATGCACCATGACTAAGGCCCTCGGGCTGGGTGGTCACTTGTTTAGAACATCACTTGGGGTGGGCAGGTTGGTCGAAGACCTCCTGTTTGGAGCATTCCTCGCGGGTGGGCAAGTGTGAAGACAAAAACCCACCATGACTAAGGCCCTCGGGCTGAGTGGTCACTTGTTTAGAACATCACTTGGGGTGGGAAGGTTGGTCGAAGACCTCCTGTTTGGAACATTCCTCGCGGGTTGGCAAGTGTGAAGACAAAAATCCACCATGACTAAAGCCCCTGGGCTGGGTGGTCACTTGTTTAGAACATCACTTGGGGTGGGTAGGTTGGTCGAAGACCTCCTATTTGGAACATTCCTCGCGGGTGGGCAAGTGTGAAGACCAAAACCCACCATGACTAAGGCTCTCAGGCTGGGTGGTCACTTGTTTAGAACATCACTTGGGGTGGGTAGGTTGGTCGAAGACCTCCTGTTTGGAACATTCCTCGCGGGTGAGCAAGTGTGAAGACCAAAACCCACAATGACTAAAGCCCTCGGGCTGGGTGGTCACTTGTTTAGAACATCACTTGGGGTGGGCAGGTTGGTCGAAGGCCTCCTGTTTGGAACATACCTCGCTGGTGGGCAAGTGTGAAGATAAAAACCCACCATGACTAAGGCCCTCGGGTTAGGTGGTCATTTGTTTAGAACATCACTTGGGG
>CACSLK010009714.1:1992460-2002731 GCA_902706635.1 Striga hermonthica
CTTGTTTAGAACATCACTTGGGGTGGGCAAGTAGGTCGAAGACCTCCTGTTTGGAACATTCCTCGCGGGTGGGCAAGTGTGAAGACTAAAACCCACCATGACTAAGGCCCTCGGGCTGGGTGGTCACATTTTTAGAACATCACTTTGGGTGGGCAGGTGTGAAGACCAATTCCCCGTATCGAAGACCTTATAGCCAGGTGAGGGCACACGAAGTCAAGGGCATAGAGACGCGGGCAACTTCAAGCCCAGAGGACGAGCACAAAAGCACGAGTGTAAAAGAGAATTCCAATGGTGTAAAAATTTCGAATCCATCATGTTTAAGGCCACGAGGCTGGATGGTCGCATGCTTCGATTACCTCCAGGGGTGGGCATGTGTTCAAAAATTTAAAGTCCATCATGTTTAAGGCCACGAGGCTGGATGGTCGTATGCTTCGACCACCTCCAGGGGTGGGCATGTGTTCAAAAATTTGAATTCCATCATGTTTAAGGCCACGAGGCTGGATGGTCGCATGCTTCGACCACCTCCAGGGGTGGGCATGTGTTCAAATATTTAAAGTCCATCATGTTTAAGGCCACGAGGCTGGATGATCGCATGCTTCGACCACCTCCAGGGGTGGGCATGTGTTCAAAAAATTAAAGTCCATCATGTTTTAGGCCTTGAGGCTGGATGGTCGCATGCTTAGAACACCTCCAGGGGTGGGCATGTGTTCAAAAATTTAAAGTTCATCATGTTTAAGGCCACGAGGCTGGATGGTCGCATGCTTCGACCACCACCAAGGGTGGGCATGTGTTCAAAAATTTAAAGTCCATCATGTTTAAGGCCACGAGGCTGGATGGTCGCATGCTTCGACCACCTCTGAAGGTGGACATGTGTTCAAAAATCTTATGAGAAGGGTACAATATGTGTGTGTGGTGCATGTTATGGCAAAAATCTGAATAATAAAGCAAGTACAAAGCAAACACAATAACATAATTAACGAAGAGAATCGTTAAAGAGACACGCAAGAACATCAAATCAGCTCATTCAAAAGATCGTCGACAACAAAGATGATTTAAATAAAACATTCACATTCCAATAACCATGATACATTGTCAGAAGTACATAGCTCAGATTCAAAACAAATAAAGCAGAAACAACAAAGCTAAATCTAAGGAAGAGGAGTTGCAGTCGAGTCTGCGTTGCTCTGATTAGCGTTTGGCTCGGGTGAATGGTTGGTCCCGGAGGTCGAGTCACAAGCTTCATTAAGAGGACGTTGTCGAATAGACTCGGCCAACACGGCCAGTATCGGAGCTGGAGGAGTTACACCATCAGGCAGAGCATAAGTTTTCTTCAGGATATCTGATCGAGCCAGAGTCCTTTCAAGCAACCCCGACCACCACTCGTACTCAGGCAGTAAGGTAGGATCATCTTGAAAGCTAGAGGGAACCTTGGGAAAGGCCTCCCAGATAGCCCCAGGGTCCAGCTGCTCAAAATCGTCCTCGGCGATCTGCTCGCCGGCCTTCTGAAAGGCGAACTGAAAACAGTCCACCCCAAAATCTTGCACCTCCTTTAAAAATTGTGGCGACCGCAGGTAGTCGGCCACCACTTGCTCGCGGTACTCGTGGAGGAAAATCTGCCCAGTTATTGTGCCCCACATCATTCGCTGAGCTCGAAGAGGTGCAGCATCAGCGTAGCGTTTGCATTGGCTGGCGTGGGCAACCCTCTCTTTGGCTAAGGTAGCCTCCAGTTCAGCTCGGGTAGCCTCTGCCTGCACCCGAGCAGCCTCCGCCTGGGCTCGAGCATCCTTTGACTGCACTCGAGCAGCCTCTGACTGCGCTCGAGCCGTCTATGCTTGGGTTCGAGCAATCCGCTCTTGCTCGAGCGTAGTCTCCTTCTCCTTCAGCGCGGTCTCTTTTTCGGCCACCGCAACCTCCTTTACCGCGAGAGCCTCATTCTTCTTTGCGAGTTCTCCGTCAAGAGATTTACGCTTGACTTCAAACTCAGTCTTCTGCTCGGTATGCATCTCGTGGAGCTTAGCATTGTGGTTCAGGAGGGTCGAGTTTTTATCTTGCAAGTAGCCGATAGTGCTCTTGAGGCCCTTTATGGACTTCCCCGAGCTGTCTCGCGCCTCTTTAGCTAGAGGCAAAAACTCGACTAAGCCCTATAATTAAAAAGGGTGAGATGGTCCAAAACATGTATAACACTAGAAGAAGAGGTCGGAGAAAATCGAAGCAAAGATGAGACGGAAGTGGTACCTTGGCGAGCCATCGGGCAAGTTTGTCACCAACCTCCGGGAGTGTAGCACAACTCCTTTTGCGGTCGTCCTCGAGGAGAGCACCCTCTAGGCGGTCGACCACTTCATTCGCAGAGGCCGACAATAGAGAGGTAGACCGTGGGGCTAAAGGATTTGGCAGAAGATGGCTGTCGCGCGCTCGCGTCCAAACCACTTCGCCTTGGTCGGTACGAGAGCGTTTCCCCAGGGTAGCTTCTCATCCCCCGCCATCTTGACTATGGAATTCGACCATAGCCTTGGTCGATCCCTCAGGGGGGGTAGAAGACTGTTGGTTGGAGGGAGGTTTTTCTTGGGTCTTGGCTTTGGACGAGCTGTGGGACTCAAAAGATTTGTCCGCAGCTTTGGAAGAAGTGGTATCTTTCGGATTAGGAGCGCGATGGTCGAATTTTTGGCGGTTGTCGGATCGGTGGCAGTCGTCGGATTTGTGGCGATCGTCGGTTTTTTGGTGGCGACCGTCAGTTTTTTGTTGGCGGTCGATGGTTTTGATTTGGCAATCGTCAGACTTGGACGTGCTCGAGGAATGGGTGGCAGCGGCCAAGGCAGAAGACGGTTGTGATGTTTTTCCAGGAGAAGGTGGAGGGGTTTGACGCGTTTGTTGTTGATGCCGGAGTGGAGGATGTTGCTGCTGTTGTTGCCGCAGTTGTTGTTGTTGCTACGGTTGTTACTACTGTTGTTCCTTCGACGGCGGTAGGGGATGCGGCGGAGTCTCCCGCGGGGGCGATCGCTGTTGCGGCTCCAGTCGAGATCCACCAGAACTGGCCGATCCTTCGGCCTTGTCGCCGGTCGAGCCAGAGGCTACCCCTGACTTTTTTTTAGAGGAGTCTTCCTCGGGGGGATGTTGAAACTGGGCACCTCTGGAAAAAAATCACAACACAAATTATATTCGATAATCAGCAAAAATTACTCAGAACGAAAACAGATAAACGCATGAACACTTGACCAATCTGCTCGAGGATTACCTGGATCATCTTCAATCCGAATGAGATCGAGGACCTCATCGGTGGGAGGAGGACAAGTTTTATGGGTGAGAAGACCACAGTAGTGGAGAAGGTTCTCGTCCTTCAGTAGTTTTTCCGACGCAACGGTCTTAGAATTCCAAGTATGGACCCGTTGGTCGAAAAGAGGATTTGTAGGAGGGGCCGAAGTAGCCTCTTGTGAAACTTCCTTGCCCCAAGGGATCGAGGGCCAAGAAAAAGGGACATCAGGTCGAACAAAAATGAATTTATCGCTCCACTTCGGAAGATTAGAAGGAATGTCATTAATAAAATGGGCGCCGTTACGGCTTTTTAGATAAAGACCTCGACCTTGCTTAGATGGGTATAGCAATAATGGAAGAAATCTAGGTCAAATCGACCTAAACGGACGCGATAGAGAATAATGAAGGTGTTCATGAAACGAATAGCATTAGGAGGAAGTTGATGTAGGGGAAGCGAGAACCACTCGCAAATGCGAAGCAGCTCAGGACTTAGGGGGAAGCGGAGACCGAGTTTGAACTAAATCTCGAAAAAAGTATAACAATCCTGCGGAGGATGATCGTATTTGTCAGAAGAAGAAGACCTAAAGAACGCCCAACCAAGAGGCTGGCCGATGTTTTCAGGATTGAACCAAGGGTGGGAGAGAGAAGTAGAAGATGAACGCTTGGAAAGTTTCTTGGTCGAGGACCGTTTAGGAGGAGAGTTCGAAGGTCCAGGTGTGGAGGAAGAAGGCGGAATGGTCGAGGATACTGGAGCAGTGGGTTGAGAAAAAAGGACCTCGTCCTCCTCTGGCTCGTCTAACGCACCGAGAGCAGGTCGACGGCGGCGGAGGGGGATATTATCCATGGTATCCCCGGAGTTGGAAGAAGCAACACGAGCTGTAAAAATGCGTGTAGGAACAGTATCGCCGGGGCGGAGTATAGAGAGAGGAGCAACTTCAAGGGCAGAAAGCAATATCTCAACTGAATCAGAGGAAGTAGTCGAGGTAGTAGGATCTGAAAACAAAAAAGAGAGGAACAATATCAAAAAGAGGAATTTTAGCAAAAAAGGGAAGAGGAAGGAGAAGAAGGCTTTCAAAATTAGGGTTCCACGAAAAAGGCGATTTTGAAGAAAGGGAACGGGGATTCTGAGAGAATTTCAAAGGGAGAGGACGAAATCTACAACGATTAACAGCCGAGCACGAAAATTTAACACACAGATTCAAAACACGCAATCAGCAAAACTTCATATACCCAATTCGAAAAAAAAAAAAAAAAGAAAAGAAAAATTTTTCCAAAACACAAAAATTTCAAGTATAGGAAGCGTAAATCAGACGAAGAACAACTTACTCATAATCGCAGAAAGGAGAATCGGGAAGACTAAAAGATTGCAGGGAAATCACCGAGGAAGATAGAGTTTCTTGCAGAATGAATTTTAGGCACAGGAGAGTTCAAAATTGCAAGAGTGGAAAAAGTCTGAAAATTTACTAAGTGTGGGATTTATACCTTGGAGAGTCTAAAGGTTGAAAAAAAAAGAGAAACACGGGGACCGTTGGATTAAAGTTAGATCGTATGGTGGGAAAAAAATAATTGGCACGGCACTCAAAGTGGGTGCGTTATGCGAGGAGGCGTTATCATTAAAACACCAGACAAGTACCTGACAAGCGGGACACGTGGCGAAAAAGCAGATACGACGAAAAGAGCGTGTGGCAGAAGACTTTATTTTTGGCAATTAATGAGGCATTATTCAAAAATTAAGTGGGAAACCCATCAAGGGGGGTCGATATGTGGCACCACGCCACCCAGGAGGTCGAGGAAGTACAAATACAATCTTAGGTCGAGTCATTTAGACTCGACCAGAGTGGGAGGGACTAGATGATATAGGATATTATATACTTCAAGATAAACCGGTCTGCTGAACTGGTTTGGGGAGTCATACTATGAAGGAATCGAGCCAGACAATGAGAGGATCGAGCAAAATAACTTGTCGACCAGTCAAGTGGTCGACCAACCCATCGCTCGACCAAACAAATAATCGAGCGACCTTATCGACCTCAGCAGGTCGAGCATCTCGCGGACTCAACACCCGATAGATCGGCCTAGTCACCGGCGCGTGTAAGAGCCTCCCACCGAATTCCAGGAGAATATTTACCCCATGTGCAGGAGGACACGTGTCGAGAAAGTATTGGGTGATAGCGATAACCACCTCTGACAGCTCCCAAACGCCCCGCGCCACCTCTGACATGTGCGCGGCGTGTCAGAGTACGGACGGGCAGCTTGGGCAGCCAGCTCATCCTTATCCGGGTAGCTATTAGGGCAGGTATCTCACCCCTATATAAAGGGGGTGAGCCTTTCTCCCTTAACACATTCTATTCATTATTCACTTCAGTATACTCATACACATACTGACTTAAGCATTGGAGGCTCTTCACCGGACACAACTCCCGGTGTGAGAGTTACTTGCAGGTTTCCGGCGTTCTACCGGCGAGGACAAAGATCGATCCGTTCCAAACCGGACCAGGACGCTCATACTTGCATTAGATAGGGTTCTAGTTTTGAAAGATTGTCTTTATGTTCCCAGTTTTAGAAAGAATTTGATTTTAGTTTCTAAGTTATTTATGAACGGTTTATTCGCTGCTTTTGATAATAAAGTTGTTATTCGTTTTGGAAAAAGTTCATTTGTTCTAGTTCATTAGTTGGCAATCTGTACATTCTAGAATCTAAGTCATCTCCACACTGCAACAGAAACAATTACTTAATTCATCATCTAATCTAAATAAGAGAAAGGAACCTTCTAAAATGAACGAAACATATCTTTGGCATCTAAGACTTGGTCATATTAACCTTAGGAGGATTCAAAGGTTGGTAGTAGATGGGCCCTTGGGGTCGTTAGAAGTCGAGGCTTTTTCAACTTGTGAGTCTTGTCTGGAAGGCAAAATGACTAAGAGGGTTTTTAGTTCAAAGGGGCATAGAGCCGAAGATGTGTTAGGACTAGTTCATTCCGATCTATGTGGTCCTATGAGTGTTCAAGCGAAAGGAGGTTTTGAGTACTTCGTTACGTTTATTAATGATTACTCGAGATATGGGTACATTTTCCTTCTGCACCGCAAGTCTGAATGCTTTGAGAAGTTCTTGGAGTATAAGGCAGTTGTGGAGAAGCAGTTAGGAAAAAGTATCAAGTCATTACGATCAGATCGTAGTGGCGAATATCTCTCGAATAAATTTAAGATCTACTTAACGGATAATGGGATTGCGTCCCAGCTGACTGCGCCTGGCACGCCTCAGCAGAATGGCGTAGCAGAATGGAGGAATAGGACTCTTATGGAAATGGTTAGGACAATGATAAGTTATAGTACGTTACCAGATTCGTTTTGGGGATATTCTCTAGAAACAGCAGTGTACATTCTGAATAGAGTACTTTCTAAATCAGTACCGTCTACACCACTGGAGTTGTGGTCTGGGCACAAGCCCAGTCTAAGACATCTCAGGATTTGGGGTAATCCAGCACACGTACTGAGAACCGATACTGATAAGTTGGAACCGAGAACAGAAGTAAGGCTGTTTGTGGTATATCCTAAAGAAACGAAAGGTGGTCTATTTTATAGTCCCGAGGACCAGAAAGTGATCGTTAGCACGAATGCTAGGTTCTTGGAAGAAGACTATGCCTTTGATCATAAGCCCAGTAGTCGACATGTCCTCGAGGAGTTAAAGGGAGTGAGTACTTCAATATCGAGTGTGCTAGATATTACACCACAAAGTACTGCAACACGTATCGCTGATGATGCACCTGAGCAGGTAGTACCTCGTCATAGTGGGAGGGTTGTCCGACAGCCCGAACGGTTCATGGGTCTGGGAGAGTCTTCTGAGGTCGTCCCGGACGTTCTTGAATCTGACCCATAGACATACAATGAGGCACTCCAAGATCGGGACGCGGAGTCTGGGCAAAAGGCGATGAAATCTGAAATAGGGTCAATAGACTCTAATCAGGTCTGGGATCTTGTAGAGCCACCAAGTGGCGTTCGCGCCATTGGATGCGAGTGGGTCTATAAGAGAAAGAGAGGAGCAGATGGGAAGGTAGAGACCTTCAAAGTTAGGCTTGTTGCGAAAGGGTACACTCAGAAAGAAGGGATCGATTATGAGGAAACCTTTTCGTCGGTAGCCATGCCAAACTCCATCAGGGTTCTATTGGTTGTAGCCGCTCATATGGATTATGAGATCTGGCAAATGGATGTTAAGACCGCTTTCCTTAACGGGAATATGGACGAGGACATCTATATGCAGCAACCAGAAGGATTCATTGCAAAGGGCATCGGGTCTGCAAGCTGAAAAGGTCCATTTATGGGATGAAGCATTCTTCGAGGTCTTGGAACATCAATTTTGACGAGGTTGTCCAATCGTATTGATTTACCCAATGTCCGAATGAGCACTGTGTGTACAAAAAAAAGTGATGGAAACGTGTGGTGTTTCTATAGCTGTACGTGGATGATATTCTTCTCATTGGAAACAGTGTGAAGATGTTATCAGACGTAAATGTATGGTTATCCAAGAATTTTGATATGAAGGATTTGGGAGAAGTAGGACATGTTCTTGGAATCAAGGTCATTCGGGACCGAGAGAAGAGAAAGTTGTGCCTATCCCAATCCACATACATAGACACTGTCCTAAAGCGTTTCAACATGCAGGATTCCAAGAAATGAGATTTACCCTTTCGGCATGGAATACCTCTATCTAAGAAGATGTCCCCGAAGACACCTCAAGAGGTAGAGGATATGAAGGCAGTTCCTTATGCATCGGCAGTAGGAAGCCTCATGTTTGCGATGTTGTGCACGCGACCTGATATTTGTTATGCCATGGGCATGGTAGCAAGATATCAGAGTAATCCAGGACTGGAACATTGGTCTGCAGTAAAGGATATACTCAAGTACCTACGGAGGACTAAGGAGTGCATGTTGATTTACCAGGCAGATGAATTGCTACCGTTGGGTTACACCGATTCTGACTTCCAGGCAAACTGGAACGAAAGCAAATCAACCTCAGGGTTTGTGTTTACTTTAGGAGGAGGAGCCATAGAATGGAGGAGTGTCAAGCAGAAATGCGTGGCAGACTCAACCATGGAGGCTGAGTATGTAGCAGCCTCGGAGGCAGCGAAAGAAGATAGCTGTCTGGCTCAGGAATTTTCTCCTCGACCTTGATGTGGTACCGAGTTTGCCCGCTGCGATTACAGTGTTCTGTGATAACAGAGGAATAGTAGCAAATTCGAAGGAGCCACAGACTCATAAGCGAGAAAACACATAGAGCGCAAGTACCACCTGATACGAGAAATCGTTGGACCAGGAGAAGTCGTTGTTGCCAAGATACAGTCAGAGGACAACCTAGCAGATTCTTTTACGAAGAGCCTACCGGCGAAAGTCTTTACAAGACACGTAGAAGGGATGGGAGTCAGATGTTAGGGCGACATAGTAGACTAGTCTTTGAGAATTAGATTGAAAGAAATTGTGGTTAGTTTGTATAGCCATGAGCTTATTAAGCGTAAGTGGGAGATTGTTAGAGGTATGCTGTAAAACCAATGTTTTGCAGATTCTATCAATTCCATTTTGATCAGGTCATCATGTTTCAGTCAAGTATTTATGATTGCAGTTTATTTATTTATGCAAATCATACTCCATGTCTTCTATTGAGATAGTGTGATTCGAAGTGTTTCGAATAGAAAGATCACCTATCGGTTCCTTATAAGACTAAACTATTCGTTCACAGTCTAGACAGGCAGTGAGACCCCTCTTGGAAAAAGATCGTAGTGTATTCTTGATTCAGTTGGTCTTTGACTGAAGAATTACACTAGCACTTATATTAAGTGTTGAACAGGACCACGGAAGGATAAGGTTATGAGACTCACTGATCGTTGTTGTAACCTAGACCTTCGGTGATTGATGCGTTCTCTCAAGCTGTAAGATAATATAAAATAGGCATATATTTTTATTTCTTATTTATTTGATTTACCAAGTGATTCCTATTTTATTAGGATGGCATACGAGGTATTTTGGTAAGTAAGAATAATTATATGATGTGTTATTATAAATTATTTATGGTCACTATGTTCCAGTGCGCTGGATTGATGACGTCCCCGAAATGAGCTCAGAAATGTACATTATGTTAAACCCTGCAGGTAGACGATTGTCTGACATAATGGTTAAGGTTCCGAGTGGTACTAATTTCGAAAATGAATAAGAAGTTGATTAATTATTTTGTCAGTAATTTAATTAATCAACGGATGTTATATCTTAAACATAGGGAGGTAAATCGATCAATCGGATTAATATTATTTAATCATGGAGGCTCAATTTTATTGGTAAAATAGTGGCTGAATGGGGAGAGCAATAATATTACTCTAGTGGGATGTTTTATTATTTAATTTCATTTAAATAGTAATTAATTTTATTCCATATTAATTAATTTAATTAGGAGAATAATATTTCTACTAGAATCTTCTCTTGGGATTAGGAGACTAAAGAGTCTTCTACAGGATGGAGATTAGTAGGAAATATATTTCCTACATTAAATAATTAATTGGAGTAGAATTAGGCTTCCTAAATTAGGAATTAATTTTATTCCATGATTATTAATTTAATTAGGAGAGGTATTCCTACTAGGATCTTCTCTAGTGTTAGAAGACTAAGGAGTCTTCTAGAAGAGTTAGATTAGTAGGAGATATCCTTCCGACATTGAATTAATAGTGGAGTAGAATTAGGATTCCTAGGCCTAAATGGGATAAGACAATATTTAGCACCTCCTTAAGGTCCCTAATGGAGCCTATAAATACACCAAGTCCCAACCTCTTGTATGATGATGGTGTTGGCCGATTTTCTCCTCTACATACGCGTGAGAAATATCTTCGTTCGAGAGTTAGGGAGATTCAATTAAACGCTCCACTAAGTTTGATCGAAGTAGGTGTTTAGGTAATCCATTTGAAGGCTTTTTGGTACAATATATTGAGCTTTCTAATATATATATTTTCCGGTCATCATCATCATCACATCGCCGCCGATCGC
>CACSLK010009714.1:2003149-2019182 GCA_902706635.1 Striga hermonthica
TTAGGTTGTGGTGTTCAGACGAACTTCATCAACGGTACTCTACATCGTCTCAGAGTCGGCAAAAATTTTAAAAGGTAAACGTCCATATCCTAACTATAGATTCCACTGCGCTAGGATTTATTTTGATAAAGTTCAATACTGTGCATGTTGTTTGACGTTCCTAACAGAACCCAACAATAAATTCATGTTTGTTTTTGCTAAAATATTGTTTTAATTATATAAAATCACATGTTTAAGTGTTAAGAGTCTTTGGATAGATCCTTTCACCTCTCCCTTCCTCTCCCTTTGGGGTTTTGATGTACTCAATGATATTTATTATATGTCCAAATTTCATGTCAAACTTCGTTCATTTGCCTGACCAACTTGAAAATGTAATATGCTTGTCATATTTCGCAAAGTTTAGCTCATTATGTTTAAGTCAGAATTTTTATGAAATTTTGCATATATCTTGCTCCTTGTTGCTTGACTCGGTCAACCTTACTTGAATTTATGGGTTTTCCCATAATTGGATTCGAGTCGAGTCTGAGTGCTAGGTCCAAGTGTTCAAATGTCCACAGAACTTCACGAACGACTTAGTTGAATCATATTCGACTAAGTACGAGTTTGTGTTTCTTCCTAAGATCAAGATAGGATGTTGATTTTAGTATCTTGACTTATTGTATGTGCTTGACGAGCCGAGCTTGCTGTCTACACTTATCTTTGTGCTATCTCTTGCTATTCCTAGGGGGTTTTATTTCAAAATTGCTATGTCATAATTGCGGTAAGATTTCTATACTGCATGTTCTATGATTGTATGTGAGTCATGGGACGGTGCCTAGTAGAAGGCGATCTCCGACCTTGTGATAGGTAGACTCATTTTAGCCTAGTCGATGGGCCGTGACCGTTGATGTTGAACCTCGGCACGACTGTACTCCCACTGACGAGTTTGGGTTCTACCCCCGGCGGCTTATGATAAGTGTGCACATGAGTATAGTGATGAGTAAGAGTGTGGTGTGTTATGTCGATTGACTATGAACATGCATATGACCCAAATATAGGTATCATATTAATATTATATGCATAGTAGTGAGCACCTCAGTTTTATTTTTGCTCACTCTCACCTGTTCTTCATGGTGCATGTTAAGCAGGTGACGAGCATGACGAGAATAAAGATGAGTGGATGGTCATTTGATTATTGCTTTTTATTGCTCCGCATTCTATGATCTTTATGTTGAGATTATTAGACATTGTTGAACCATGAGATTGTTATTTTCCCTATGCGTTTGGGATTGGTTGAACCGCTTGAACCATGTGGGTTATTTTTCAGTTTTGAATTATGTTGACAATCCTATTTGACTCGATATGTTGAAATCTAGTCTTGAAACTTGAATTATGTTGGTTATTCTCGTTCCCTTTTATTGATTATCTGTGAGATGTTCTCGAGTAGCGCCAAAAGTTTTATAAATCGATAAATGGTTTTTTGAAATTTTAAAACGGGATTTTTGGATAAGTCCGGAATTGTCTTAAAAATCTTTGGGGCGTTACAGTTTCAAAGTCAGTCTGCGTTTCTGTAGACTGGTCTATATGTGATTATGTGATTTTGATCTTTTGTTGACCACTCGTCTTCGTCATGCCGCACTACTTAAAGGTATGTTTATATAAGTATCAATGAAAATACTTATAATGTGAATTGTGTATTTTTGCATGAGTAGCAATGAGACTACTTGTGATGCGATTTGATGTATTTTGGTGCTTATGAAATCTATCCACCTTTGATTTAATGTGAACTCTAGTGTTTAATGTTAAACTCTAGTGATATTGAGTTAAGTTTGGACTCTAGAGGTTCCTCGTTGTGAGTTTCATTATATTGTTATCGAGACAAGTTATGTCCATAGCAGTTTTCTCAATGTATGATTCTGTTCAGTGTCTTCTTGTGAGGACCATTAGCAAGCCATCTTGAAAGAGAAGGCTTAAGTGAAGGGAGAAGACAACCAAAGAAGTCCTAGGTGTGTGGGTTATTCAGAAGTCCGTAATCAACCCAGTCAATGAGAATCGAGAGGGAAGTCCAAGTGGCTGAGGCCCGTTTTGTTGCGTGTATATTCCCCGACGAGAGGTGAATTTTGTAAATCCCCTCTTGTTAATTCGTGAACATTAGATTCCTGTTTTGGGGAGGAACCTTGTGCTGATTACCTGAGTTTGTGTTCAGCTATAAGGCCTTTGTGTGCTTAGTGTTTGTAGTTCAGAAAGCTTGAGTATTGTTTATGTGTGTTTGGCCGAATTGTTATGTGATTAATATATTGAACATTATGAGGATATTATGCTGAATTCGGAGTGTTTTTAGATGCCTTTATGTCAGTTTGAATAGATCCAAGCATGTACTATATGATGGGGATATAGTTGGAAGAATATGAGAGAGTTTTGAAGGGTTTTACGTGTGTCATATGGCCTCAGTTTGTTATATTACTGAAGCTCTTCTATATAAAAGTTTGCCATGCTTACAATGAAGTATTATATGTTATGTTCGCGTTTCTATGTATTAGAAATCATGTTTAGAGGATTGGTTTCAGTTATGTTATATGTTGCTTGGAGGGATTGATTTTGATATCGTAATCGAGCATGCTAATGGAATAATCTACCTCTCATTATAATGTGTTATATGTGTTATATGAGGTTCTTGTGATATTCTGGAATGACTTATATCATGGAAGTTCGTTGATGAAGATTCGTTGTGAATTGCTCGATTTATTGCAAACGTACTATTGTGTTGTGCCTCTGAGAAGGCCCTCAGGGACCCGTTATTTGAAGTTGTGTTCTGTATATGGAATGTAGTTCATTATGTTAGCTTTCTCTGGGCTTTAGAATTTTGTAAGTCCGATTTGAAAAGAGTGAGTTATGATTTTTACAAAAATATCGTACAAGCAGTTTTCTGTGAAACCCGGCAGCATATTATATTAAATGTATGACCAGTTTATTGTGCCTCATGTGCTCAAAGGAGGTTGTTATCTTCATAAAAATAATAGGTCTGTTTCTTAGCTTTCTGATGAGGTAAGGTTGCTGATATGATATCGGTGGCTTGAGTTATGTTAAATGGATTGAAGTTATGCATGAGACGGTTTTGTAAACTTTTGACAGAAACTGATTCTAAATGTTAACTGCTTTTACACTATCTTAATGACCTTACCTGCTTCTATGTTTTAAATGAAAGTTGTAGGCCTACCTCTTAGCTTTCTAAACATACAAAAATCATGTCATTATGTCATGTGTAGTTCGAATTAGGTCTATTTTACTGAAGCTGTGCACAAGCATGTTTAGGTTTCTCGGACTGCAGCTAGGTTCATAATGTTAGTCAATATATGACCTACTAAATGCCATTATGTTTTTCTGAGGTCTTCATGAAAGTTTTAGATATTTGAGTTATATACCATGTGGTAATTGAATCTCAATAAAACATGTCTATAGCTCCAGTTATCTAGCAATCACTGAAGTCCGGTCAGTTGCATGTTCTCAAATTTTGACTGCTTCTCTGTTATGAATGTTTGCTGAATTATCTCCTGGTAAATGACCTTATTTGTTTTCAGTGTCTTCATAAGAATTGTAGAGGCATGTATTAGGGTTCAAATGCAACTTGAATCATGTTCATATGAATTATGTGCTGATAGTTATGTTGATGTAATAAAATGCTGCTCGGGTTAAGTTTTGAAAAAACTTACGTGGTGTTTTCGGAAATGAGATTTACTTGTTATATGCATGCCTATGTGACCTATGTGGATTTAACTTGATCTGTGTTGTATTTTTTATTGGAAACACTTATGAGAGAAGCTTTACGCTAAGATCTCGAAGTGGCCATAGGCAGTGTATGAGAGTTGAACTCGTTTAGGACTGCCGGCACGATTAGCTACTTGAGTAAAAGCTTTCGTGACGACCGACATTGTTAGTCGGAAGAGTCAAACAAGCTAACCATTTCGTTGTTCGACATCGACCGCCGAGTTATCTGGCAGTGATGCCAATATTCGATCCCCTTGGGGAAATTTTTGTTGTCAAACCCAAACCTTGGTAGCTTTGGAAGTCTTGTGGAGAAACCCTTTTTCCTATCTGAGTACCTAGAAAATTATGAACCCGGAAATTGAAATTTCTGGTATGTAACTCAAACCAAGCGCCGAACCTGGCTGGGAGTAGCCACGCGAAGTGGTGGCCGTGCACGCACGCCCGAGCTGAGAGACGCAAGGCTAGCGCGCAGCAAATCATCGACTCGTTCGTGAGCTGCAGCCGCCATCACCGCACGCAGGAACTCTTTAGGCCAGTGGGTACGGCCAAACCTAGAGCTTGTAGCTGGTATCTGAGTGGGTACACGCACGCGTCCCAGCACCCCGCATATGCAGCGCCAGCGTGTGTGTCACCTTTTGGGTGACAGTGCGTTAAACCCAGACCGACCTTTGTCCTTTTAGGGGTCTTTGAGTCAGATTTTTGGTCAAACTGTATGTTGGCGAGCCAAGATTTGCTGTCGAGCCCCGCCAGCATCCTTCCTTGACCCTTTTTCGATTCCTTCATTCGAGTGTTCCTGAGAACGGTACTCAAGACTTGAACCCCTCGATTTTTATGTGTACTTATGTGTGTTGTTAAGATCCTAGCCTATTTTGCATGAATAGGGTTAATATTGATTGCTTTATGAGGAGATCTCTTTGATTTATGTGAAATTGAGTGGGATCATGATATTTTCGTGTTAGGGCTATGGATTTTGGAACATTTGATAGTCCTTGGTCTTATGGTGAAGGCCTTGGACGAATTTGTTGAGTTTTGAGTCCTATACAAATTTTTGAAACCGAACTAGTTGCTGAATTTTGTAAAAATCGTGATAAATCGCATGATGGTCCAAATGCCTTGAAATATTATATGTGATGTCCTCTGGTGGTATTGTAAGTCGTGTAAAAATTTCATTTTCAAACTCCACCTGTAGCCTTGTTAAATGTCGATTTTGCTTTCTGGTCAGAAACTTAGAAAATTCATGTAAAATCGAGTTGTTATGCAAAACTTCTAAAATTTTAATATGTTATTCCCTCGCTATTTGTTGTCATTTTGTATAAGTTTCAGATTTTTTGGGATCCATTTGCTAGGATAATTGTTTATTTTGATTTCTGGACTGTAACTTGCTTAAATTATGTAAAATTGGTTCCTTACTGTAAATGGCTAAAATTTGGTATGCATACTCATGTTATGTTGTATTATGTGACATTTAAATTCTCAATATTTATTGAATTCATTTTGGTAGATTGTGTTGCAAACATGATTTCTGTTGAATCTTACAATAATTTCTATAAATCGTGTGTTTGGTGTTTAGAGCTGAAAATTTTATATATTGTACCTCACATGCTGAAGTTGATAGTGATAAAATTTCAGGACTTGAATCGTTCCTTAGGTCAGGTTATAAATTCATGTTTGTTTTTGCTGAAATATTATTTTAAATTTATAAAATCGCTTGTTTAAGTGCTATGGCTGAAACTTGGTGGTTTTGATGTACATAGTGATGTTTATTATGTATCCAAATTTCAAGCCAAAATTCGTTCATTTGCCTGACCAACTTGAAAAATGTGATATGCTTGTCATATTTCGCAAAGTTTAGCTCATTATGTTTAAGTCAGAATTTTTATGAAATTTTGCATATATGTTTCTCCCTGTTGCTTGACTTGGTCAACCTTATTTTAATTTATGTGTTTTCCCATAATTGGATTCGAGTAGAGTCTAAGTGCTAGGTCCAAGTGTTCCAATGTCCACAGAACTTCACGAACAACTTAGTTGAATCATGTTCGACTAAGTACGAGTTTGTGTTTCTTCCTAAGGTCAAGATAGGATGTTGATTTTAGTATCTTGACTTATTGTAGGTGCCTGACGAGCCGAGCTCGCTACTACACTTATCTTTGTGCTATCTCTTACTATTCGAGGTGGGTTTTATTTAAAAATTGATATGTCATAATTGCGGTAAGATTTCTATACTGCGTGTTCTATGATTGTATGTGAGTCATGAGACGGTGCCTAGTGGAAGGCGATCTCTGACCTTGTGATAGGTAGAGTCATTTTAGCCTAGTCGATGGGCCGTTACCGTTGATGTTGAACCTCGACACGAATGTACTCCCTCTGACGAGTTTGGGTTCTACCCCTGGTGGCTTATGATAGGTGTGCACATGAGTATAGTGATGAGTAGGAGTGCGGTGTGTTATGTCGATTGACTATGAACATGTATATGACCCTAGTATAGGTATGATATTAATATTATATTCATAGTAGTGAGCGCCTCGATTTCATTGTGCTCACTCCCACCTGCTCTGAATGGTGCAGGTTAAGCAGGTGACGAGCATGACGAGAATAAAGACGAGTGGATGGTCATTTATTTATTGTTTTTATTGCTTCCACATTCTATGATCTTTATGTTGAGATTATTAAACATTGTTGAACCATGAGATTGTTATTTTCCCTATGCGTTTGGGATTGGTTGAACCGCTTGAACCATGTGCGTTATTTTTCAGTTTTGGATTATGTTGATAATCATATTTGACTCGATATGTTGAAATCTAGTCTTAACACTTGAATTGTGTTGGTTATTCTCGTTCTCTTTTGCTGATTACGTGTGAGATGTTCTCCAGAAGCGCCAAATGTTTTATAAATCGATAAATGGTGTTTCGAAATTTTAAAACGGGATTTTTGGATAAGTTTGGAACGTCTTAAAAATCTCTGGGGCGTTACAACCCCATCGGAACGGTTGTAGTGTCAACTGTACAGTTAGTCTTGACTGATTAGTTGTACTAGTACAATTATGTATTGAACATGATTCCAGAGAGGAGCAGTTCATTTTATACTGATCGTCGTAAACGAACTAGGTCTCGATTAATTACTGCGTACTCTTAACCCGTAAGATATAAAACAGGCATATATGTGTAGCACTTATTACTTTGATTGACATGGGTGAGGTTTAGTGAACTTGGGCAATAGACCCGTTGTTTTGAGTAATATTGTACATGTAGGATGTGTTGTTCGAATATTTTCGGTCACCATGTACGTTTAGTTTGATGATGTCCCCAGAGCGAGTTAATGAAGGATTGTTATGCTAAACCCTGCAGGTGGATAAAATTTTGGCATAATAAGAATGTATGAGCGAGCGCTAGCTTCGGTTAAATAATAAAAAATTTATTAATTCTTGATTGTCAGTAATCGAATTAATTAATGGACATTATGTCTTAAAAATTGGAAGATAATTCGAGTAATTATTATTGGAGTCTCAATTGTAAATTGAGCTAGGAAAAGGGAGAATACTAATATTATGTTAGTGGCTCATTTAATATTACTTAATTAATTAGAATAAGTGGGCTGACCCACAAGTATTTTAATTAATTAAGGAACCCTTCTCATAATCTCCTAAGGGTACCTACTGTAGCTCTAGATATACATCATTAAACTCATTGGAAGAGAAAACAGGAAACATAATTCACGTGAAACTCGCTCAACGCCCACCTCTCTCTCTCAGTTCTCATTCGAGCTTTATCTTCTTCTAGTTGTTCCACCGATGCAAGTTGAAGAGGGTGTTTGAGATATACAGCAGAAGATCAATAGGTGTTCGAGACCCGATTATCTTCTACAGCAATTGACGATCCACGAGCCCGTGCCCAAGGACCGCCAACCATTGCGACCAGCCAGGCTAGCCGGAAGCACGTACCGCCGTATGCGCCCCAGTAGGCCCACAACGCGCCATCACCGCGGTGACCCCAAGCCGCGACGCGACACGCGACCCGCGACCAGCTCCTGACGAGCCCGGTGATCCGATCTCGCGATCCGAACTGGCGACCCGAGCCCGACAGCTTCATCCACACGATCCGATTGCGATCCCGACGTTTTGTTCATGATAACAGTTCGTGTGTTTGTACGGCCATCCAGAAGATCAACCAGATCGCCATAAAGTTTAAATCGTAAGTTTTCTATGCAAACCTTTAGATCTGATGCGCATAGGTTTACGTTTGCTATTGAATTCGTGATTTGTACATAAGAGATCCTCATTGATCCAACACTTTCCTTATACCAGTTATGAAAGAGAAAGTCGATATCCTTAATTCGACTTGCTCTATATTCACTATGCCAGAAATGGTCGACATCAAGGGTGTTGACCTTCTTAACTATCTAAACCAGGATCGACTGACTCAAAGTCAATCTATGGCATCAAGAAGGTACTGACGATTCAAAAGGAAGTTATAGAGCCTCCTAATATATTCCCATACATGAACTATAAATCGACCTCTTGACACTCGAAGTCGATTTTATACGCCTCGAGGCTTGCGGCAGATGACGGTTCAGGACACTTAGAGGATATCCAGACTAACTTAATGAACAAGGATGAACCTTCATTGGATAAGATGGAATCTTAGTCTGATTTAGGTCTGACTAGAGGTGATTAGGACACAATTAAATCGGGCAAACATCTCGGTCGGCCAGGGGCATTCTGGGTACTTCAGGACATGTATTTCCCTCTATAAAAGGAGAAGAGGTAACACAAAACACTAAATTTTACACTCTCAGCACATTTTTTATACTTCTTGTTGCTTCTCTGCAGCTCTTCTTCTTCTTCCTTGTCATTGACTTAAGCATCAGAGGCTCTACGCCAGAAACCCCTCCGGCGTTGAGTTCTTGCAGGTGTTGAAGGCGATTTAGAGGCAGTTCAGACGGATCATAGCTAATTTCAATCGGTTCGCTCTAGATCTAGGAGGAGACCCATCATTCCCCAACCACCTTCATCATACATAGAAGTAGGCACAAATTGACCTTCATCCGTCATATCAATGTGAATGTCCATTAGTCTATTAGTAAAGAAACATTTACCCCAACTTCACACAGTTGCATCATCTCCAAGCAATCTAAATGTAGCACCCCAGTTGAAATAATACCTTATATTTCCTCCACAACCAAATAGATCAGTAAGACAATCCAATGTGTCAACACCCAGTTTTGACTTCTCTAACTAGTCAAATATCATACTAGAACCCCCAATATAATGGTCAAGTGGAGAATGCAAAAATTGACCTCCACGCCAAAGTTGGATACTTAAGTGATCTCTACTTTCTATGGAACCAAACCCAAGTCCACCAATCAACAACAAACAAAACGAATAAATAAAAAAAAAAAGATGCAGATGACCACACCAATAAGCAATGGTAGAATCTGTAAATGTATTTTTAATCAAATTAGGGGTTTTCACCATTTATTGGTACAAATCAGGGTTAGAAAAAAAAATTGATTTGTCTTCAAAATTAGAGTATACAAAAGAACCCTAATTTATAATCAGAATAAGGGTTTGCAAACAAACCTTAATTTGTATCCAGAATTAGGTTTGCAAAAGAACCCTAATTTGTTTTCGTAATTACAGCTTGCAAAAGAAATTAAACTTTACAAGAACCCTAATTTCATTATAATGTACGGAATTTAGATCCTAATTTCATTTTAATTTTACAAACTTTAAAATATGAATCATTTTCATCTCGAATTTCGGGTTTTTCATTAAAAAATGATGATTCCATTGCACGAATTTTCCATAAACAAACAAACAATTTCAAAAAAATAGCACCAACCCTATGTGTGAGGTCCATTCTGCATACAAATCTTTTTTCGTATGATCACCTTCTCAGGAATCATTTGAATTATTCGTTCTCAGGACTTGATTTTGAGATTTCAGTATTTTGGCTTATGGATTTGGGAACGATGGGGGGTTTCAGCTTGAATGAACTCTCTGCCAAACGCGATTGTGTAGTGTGTTAAGTTATCGAGGCTTTTCTTTTCATTTCCCTCCTAATCCACGTGTTTCGGCATATAGATTTTTGTTATATTCTTTTAATTTCAGTCCTCTTACATATATATAAGCTCGCCAGCATGGGATTTTCGACTCCACGTAGGCTTAAAGAGCCGTTAAGTTACATAACGTGCGTGTCACATGCGTGTTTACGGCCAATTAATTACGTATTTGCAACCTTTATCAAATGTAGAGGACGAAATTCAGATCGGTTATTCGAAGAGGACTAAAATGGTCAGAGGGTAAACATACAGGACGAAAAATATATTTTTCTCTAAAAATAATTTAAATATTACTTTTGGGGGTATGCACTAGTATAATATACTAGTATAATAGTCAAGGTTATTAAAACCGGACCGAACCGGCCTGTTCGACCAGTTCAATCGAGAACCGGCCGACATACCAGTCTGGTTCACTGATAGAACCCATCTAGCATCAAAATCGTTATAGAACCATGCGAACCGGTCAAAATCTGGTTTGATCGGTGAACCAGTAACGGTTCCGGCAGGCTAGCGATCGTGAAAATGGTGAATTTTATTTCCCTACATTTAAGATCTGATATTTAAAATCAAGAAGACTCATAAGCAAAATTCGAAACAAGTAATTTTTATCGGGACCGCTGCTCAACACTGGACCTTCGATCGGGACCGCTGTTCCACATCTGATCATGACCCATGCTCCCCACTGGTGCTTCTCCGTCGGAGATCATCTAGGAGAAAATTTGACTTCAAAATTTTTATATGGTGTAGATTAGAAGAGAAGAATATGCTTTCGATTAATTTTAACTAGTTTCTGTCCCATGCATTTGCACGGAAAACTAATTATTAGAATAAGTAAGTAATATAAGTACACAAAATAAAAAAATACCATTTTGATCATCAAAATATTTACAGTTGAAACAAATTCTAAATATTATTAAAGACGTCTTTATATACCACATTTACGGTTTTTCTATCATCAAAATTTCTATCGTCATAAATAATTATCTTCAAACTCTTTCGATGCGTGACTCTTGAAAGAACAACGTATAACTGGTCATGGCTGAAGACGAAGTTCTTAATTACTAAATCGACGTGCGATAGAGACTGTCCCTGACTCTTATTGATTGTCATACACTAAAATTTGAACAGTAGCCTCAAATTGGAAGGTATGATGGTGAGATTAGGAATAAGAACCTTATCATCAGCTCTAGCACCGGTTAAAATTCTGCATTCGAGGACATGACATTGACTGTTGTGCTTAGTATTAACCAAACATATACAGTTGCACAACCCCATGGCCCATGGAGTGGTAAATGTTTCTCAACTGCATCACTGGATTACCGAGTGCAATCTACAACTTAGAAGTCCTGAGCTCTTAATATTAGAAGACCTCAATAAGCCAATAAAATAAATGACATATTTTAAAGAAAATAATTTAATGTAGCCCATAATTTAAAAATTTAAGGATTATGTGTTATTGATACAATGGTTTTTTTAACCAATTTTTTTATACCAATAACAATTACACGAGTATGAGTAATATAACAATCAATACAAAATAAGTGGACAAAAAAAAAGAAAAAAAAAAGACTAAATACTTGATTTTTTTAAAGACAAAAAATAGTAGTTATAATCGGCACTTTTATTAGTTTAATGCCCAAAAAAAGGCCAGAAAAAATTTCCTTTAGATATACCATATTATTTGACTTTTGTTCAAACAACACAAAATATATGGGCTATATTATGGCTATATTATATAATATAATATTGTGTTATAGAACGGCCCAAAATAATGTTAACATATAATAATAGGCTATCAAACGGCAAACAAAATTCATTATCTTGGATTTTTTTAAAACAACCCAAGAAATGATGCAAGTCATCAGCCCATATTCGGTAGGTTCGAGACACCTCAATACAAAGCCCTTAAATTTAGCCTTATATATAAGCATATTGACGCTTTTAACGCTGCTTCATTAGTTCTACTCTCAGCCACACCACATCTTTCACTTTCACATCGAAAAAAAACTACGATCTATGTCACCATCGGCGACCGTCAATCATACCATACTCCTTAAACATCAAACGACGGCGACTGATCGTATAGATCGTTTGAAAGAAACTCAAAATCTAAATGTCATTGAATATTCAACGCGTTTTAGATCTGACATTTATTCGGCGCGATTTAAGATTTTTGGTTCTCTGATTTATAGAAAGCCGGTAAAATTGTTCGATATATATTAGTATATATTGCGTACTATGTTCTTTTTTGAGATTTTTTATGGTTTATAGACAATACTCTCAGATTTGTTTAGCAGACCTTTAGATTTTGAATTGACTTTGAACTCCTGCGTTTTCCTTCATTTTATGTCCAAGTTTTCAGTTTTATATAAAATTTCAGGAGAATCCTTTCATTTTATGTCCAAGTTTTCAGTCTTACAACAAATTTGAGGAGAAATCTTGTTTAGGCTCCAAAAACAATTGTTGGATGCAGCAAAAGAATAAAATTAAAAATCAATTTACTAAATAGGATGTCTCTTTTTTCATTTGGTATGTTGTATTGTGTTTGAAATTTTATTTCCTGTATGATAGTTATTGTTTCGATTAAATGTATACAAAATGTATATTTAGTCTTTACTGTCCACATTTTGCAATTAGTTTAAACAAATGATTAATGGTTGTCTGTAATGTTTTTAGGCGGGAATTGGTTTTATTAAATAGGTAAAATTAAATGCATATGCTAGAAATTATATATATATATGTATATATATATATATATATATATATATATAGATTATTTCCATATGTATGTTTGTGGCAAAATACGAACTGTGGCAAGATGAGTGAAATGTGAGGCGGCTGAGGATATGTAAAGTAATTAGCTAATTAGGGTTGGCAATGGGTTGAATTTTT
The DNA here is from genome assembly GCA_902706635.1 of Striga hermonthica. Lineage (NCBI taxonomy): Eukaryota > Viridiplantae > Streptophyta > Magnoliopsida > Lamiales > Orobanchaceae > Striga > Striga hermonthica. Next base: position 2,015,843 of record CACSLK010009714.1, read on the forward strand.
AGGTTTTACCAAACATTTTCTTGTGTTTTATACATTGGTTGGGCCACTTTGTTGTTTGAAAGAATTTGTTTTAACTTTGGGATGGGCCACTTTGTTGAATCGACTTGAGCTTGCTTTTTAAATTTGTGGTTGAGCATTTGTAAACAAATATTTATTTAATTGTATTTTTTAGGTTGATTATAATGTTATAGTTTATAATATAGTAAATTATAAGTTTGAATAATATATAGTATTCTTCATGAGAATCTGTAGAATCTGCAGGCTTCTTTATCTAATATCCTTCATGGGGTGGTTGTTAAAAGGTCATCCAAATATCTGGGGTTACCTCTAGGGATAGGAGCTTCCAAAATTGATACTTTCCAGTTTGTGGTGGATGCTGTGAGGGAGAGGATCTGTAGCTGGAAAAATAATTTCTTATCATCTGCTGGTAAAGAACCTTGGTGAAGGCAGTGCTTTGTGCCCTACCTGTTTTTGTGATGTCCTACGTCATTCTACCAGTGAAGTTGTGTAAGGAAGTTCGCAGAATTGTGTCTAACTTTTGGTGGAATAAAGGGGATGCACAGAAGAAGAGTTTAGACTGGTGTTCTTGGGACAAGTTGACTGCTCCCAAAGAGGATGGGGGATTGGGGTTCTTGGATTTGCAACTTTTCAATAAAGCTTTGGTTCTTAAGCAGCTGTGGAGGATTATTGAACAGCCAGACATCCTCATGTGCAGAGTGTTGAGAGGCAGATATTTCAAAAATTGCTCTATCTTTGACTGGAAGAATACTGGGGGTGCCTCTTGGGTTTGGAATTCTTGGGCTTCCCTGTTGCCTTATCTTCAGAAGCAGGTAAACATTGTTGTCAGAAATGGGCAGACCACTAGAATCAATGAGGCCAACTGGGTTCCAGTTCTAGCTTGCAGAAAACCAAATCTGAGGGTGGATGTGGATGGTAATATGTTCTGGGTGAAGGACTTGCTATTGGCTGATGGAGTGCAATGGGATTCAATCATATTAGAGTTCTGTTTGCTGAAGATAATGGTGAGAAATTTTACTGATCAAATCACTAAACCCCAGAGTTCCTGATCAAAGGCAGTGCTCTTCAGTGTTGAAGGGAAAGTTCTCATTGAAGAGAGCTTACTCAAATTTTTTAGCTGTCAAGCTGGGACAAAGATTTGTGGCTGAGTCCAGTGTCATGGCTAGCAAGAATAGGAAAGCAAGGAAAAGATGTTGGAGTCTCAAAGTTATGGGCAAGGTGAAATTTTTTTGTTTGGCAGTGTTTTTCTAATTTCCTTCCTGTGAGCAGTAATTAGCAAGCTAGAGGGATGGATGTTGAGACTATTTGCAGAGTTTCCTTCCTGTGAGCAGTAATTAGCAAGCTAGAGGGATGGATGTTGAGACTATTTGCAGAGTATGTGGGGAGGAGGAGCAAACACAAGAACATTGTTTGTTCTTGTGTAGGAAGGCCAAAACTGTTTGGAAAATCTCACCAGTTAACTGGAATAGAGTACAAGAGGATCAACTATCTTTGAAACAATTGTGGTGGTGGGTGAGTGGTATGGCTACTGAGGTTTGTGCTGAGGAAAGAATCCAGCTCTCCACATATATATTATGGTGGCTGTGGAGAGCTAGAAACCTGTTGGTGTTTGAGGGTAAATGGCTAGAGGAAAGTTGGATCATCAAATCTGTTTTGAGAGACTGGCTGGACTTCAAGAAGAGCAACATCACTGGCCTTTAGAGGATCAAGCTAGATAAGTTAGGTCTTGTGTCAGTTTCTTATCTGTTTTGATTCCCTCTTGATTTTGTGTCTTTTGTTGTTGTCCTAGCTTATATTCTGGGAAATGGTAGTTGTTGTCCTGCTTTCTGGTCCTGTACTCTAACTATATAGTAGATTTGGGTGGTTTCATTGTTTCTTTTTCTTTGTGCTGGGTTTGGTTAGGGAGCAGTTGTGCTACCTTCTCATGTTCTACTCGGATTTGGGGTTTTTTCCCTTGTACATTGACCTTTTTGGTCCGTTTTAATGGAGATTTTTATATCTTTGGAAAAAAAAAATAATATACAATATTTAAAAATATTATTAAATTAAAAATACCAATTTAAGCACTAGTCAGACCAGTGAACCAATAAACCAGTACCTCCACCGGTTGGATGACCACTTCGATTTTTAAGGGTGTGATTGTTTATGGATTCAACTAGTTTTTATTTGGTTTGTTTTTTAACTATAGTTAACTTTGAAAAAAGTGATATGGTTAGTTGTTAGTGGATGTATTAAAATAATATTTAAATTAAATAATTAAAGTTGATTTGATGTAAAATAGAAGAAAAATAATTGGAAGTGATGGTTAGTTAAAATTATGTGAGTGGATGAATAGTGAACTAAAGTTGATGTGATGTGTAAAAAATGATTGGTTGATATTATTTAATTATATTGATAATATGAGAGATAGTGGAGTTGAGTTAAAATTGAGTTAAATTTGAGTTTTGAAATCGCCTCTAAAACCTTCATAATAGTAAAATGTGGTTGGAACGACGAAGCAAAGGACAAACATCACCCGGCAAGATTAGAAAAGTCCACCCAATCCACAAAAGAGAGGGGAAATATTCAAATTTCAAAGACGTTGACACATACATAATAAGTAATATATTTTGATTCATTCAACACTAAAAATGTATTGTGGAGTTGAAATTCAAATCTCATTCTCATCTTCTCCGCATGCGACTTTTTTCTGATTGAAATCGTAATCGACGGTGAACAAAAGCAAAAGAAAAAAAAAAAAAAAANNNAAAAAAATGGCGTCGATCAATACGAATATCAACAGCGGTGGTGCCAACATAGGTTTCCATGAATTGAAGAAGCAGGCTTCTTTCTTCCTCAAGGAGAAGATCAAATCTGCCCGGCTGGCCTTGACCGACGTCACACCCGCTCAACTGTAAATATTTTTTTACTTCTTTCAAATATTAATTAATACACAGTTGCTAATCTCATCTCTTGTGTTGTGTTGTGTTGTGGTTTCCCAAGACTGGCTGAAGAAGCTACGAACGGGGATCCGGGCTGTCCCGATGCTAGAACGCTCAAGATGATATCAAAGGCAGCTTTCGAAGTTGATGATTACTGGAGGATTGTGGACATCCTTCACAGAAGGTACACACACACACGACACACATCGATATTCGATTATTGGTTGTTTTTTTTCCTGTCCCTTTTGATTGGATGTTTCGATTTTGCCTTCTGTTTGATTTGAAATTATTTTAATTTTTTTATTTTTTTTTTTAATAACTTGGGTGTAGATTAGTTAGATTTGAGAAGATGAACTGGAGGCCTTCTTACAAGGCTCTGATCGTGGTGGAACACCTGCTGA
>CACSLK010009714.1:2031039-2044294 GCA_902706635.1 Striga hermonthica
GTACTCCATGAGCTCGAGGCCAAGCAGATTGCATGTACCACATCTGCTCGGACGAAGGGATCCACCTGCTCGGTCGACAAAGCAGATTCATCTGCTCGGACGGGTACAGAGCAATCTGCTCGGACGAGGAGATCCACCTGCTCGGTCGGCATAGTGGCTTCATCTGCTCAGACGGGTACAAATTTATTTTCTTGGTCAACATAGCAGATTCATCTGCTTGAATGGGTAGAGATTGTGCAGCTCGGGCGGGCAATGATGGATTAATCTGCTCGATGACATGGGGTTCGGATAGGTTTTACTTCATCTGTTCGGTTGAACCTTGCAGATATTGCAATAAATATGTCTAAGTGTGATATGGAAGTTATGAAGAACACTAGGCACGTGGCCTAAGTACCAAAAAGAGCTGATGGATTTATATATTATAGTGCCTTGTGACATAAGACATGACAGGAGATAAAATGCAATAGTGACATGGGTCGTGAATTTCGAGGTAACTTTTCCAATTGTTCATTTAAGGAGTTGGTCATCTGCTCGGTTACATGTATCTTACATAGACGGTGTTGACCAGTCAACAGAGCCATAATTTGCTCGGTTACATCATAGCAATAATCTGCTCGGCTACATGACGGGATAAATTGCTCGGTTGTATCATGAGGATAACCTGCTCGGTCATGGGGCTAAAAAAAACAAAGAAGAAAAAGAAGAAAAGTCGTTCGGTCGCTATGACAACGCGGATATCTCGGCTAGAGCGTTGAACACAATCAGCTCGGCTGATATCTGGTATTACGTTACGAGTGGAGCTCTATTGTTGGGTTATGATTTTTTTGGACTAATTATCAAACAAGTCTATCTAAGAAAACGACAAAATAACTCGTTTGATAATGGGGGGACTAGATGATATAGCACAGGAGAATATTTGGGTAGACCGGTGGAAATTAGCCCGGTCTGTGAGCCGGAAGGATGTTTATAGGCCGAGGCGATAGTAATAGTAGTGAAGTGGTTCGGCCCGATGCTAGCTCAATCAGGTGTATTGGGTTGAGCAGAATTTGGTAGTGAAGGGGCTCGGCCAAATGTTAGCTCAATTGGGTGTATTGAGCAGATGCGAGCAGATGCTACGATCTGGTAACGAATGGGCTCGGCCCAAATACGGCTCGACTATGTGCATTGCTTGGACTGTAAGTGGGCCGGGAACGGAGCAGAAGTTGCAGTTATCAAATTGATCCACAAGGGGCACGTGGAGCGTCAGGATCAAAAGGAGATGAACGATCTCACGGAGGAGAGACAAAGGCGTGTTGGACAAGCTAATAATTCGATATATATAGGTAAAGAAGGGGAAAGGTAAGAACTAACACACCTAAAGCCCTAATACTACTTGCAGTTATAGACGATTTTCCTTTACTCCTTACTGACTTGAGCGTCGGAGGTTTACCACCGGGAGCACCTCCCGGCGTCATTGCAGGTCTTGGAGAGCTCGAACCGGACGAGGAGCGGAGGAGAACCGGGTTGGGGTGCAGGAGTGTTATCATGATTAGTACAACACACGTGTATGATACTGGTGCTTGTTAAAAAAATATTCTGAAATTTTAAAAATAACGAGGAAAATTATTTTAAATTTTATTTACTTTTCTAAAAAAATATATTATTATATAGTGTTAAATCGTATATATATATGTGTGTATATATGTTTTTTTTTTCTTTTCCCTTTTTATTTATTTTAATAATTATATTTTTGATTGTGTTAAATATATTTCCTTATCTTATTGGAGTCAGATAATGAAAATGAAAGAAAAAGATTCGAGAACGGTTTTTCAAGGGGTACGGCTAGTTTGTCTTGTGTGAAAAAGAAAGGGAGTACAAAGAAGAGCAACGTGGCAATTTTGTATGGGAGAGCATTGAGAGAGACTCAATTCTTTCCTTGGTGCAATTTGGAAGAGAGCAGACCAGGTAGACAAATTGAAAAGAGATAGCACATCTTTATTGTTTGGATTTTGAAGCCTCAATGTGTAGTTAACTTGAAAAAGAGAGCAGATTTGATTTTTCCATCTTTTTCTTTGACATGATTTACTTGATGATATGATGTGATACAGTTCATATTATTGTTTAACTCGAATTTTTCATTTTTCGTAGTTCACTAGATGTTTTGGATTGAATGAAAAACCTTGTGATTATTTTATTCTAGTGGAATTTTGGCATGACGCCTTAGTCTACAAGTGATATTCACTAAATTTTTAATCTTTCTTGTTTAATTATTTTTCGCTGCATATTTTATTTTTGATATTCGTGTGAAAATGTGGATTTTTTGGTACCTAAAATTCTAACAAGTGGTATCAAAGCATGTCGTGCCCAGTGCAGCCAATTTACGGACAAACGACGGTGGTCGCGAAGAGGGACAGAGCTATCCCGGTACGGAACATGAGAAACTCTTTGAGTTCGTATGTCAGTGGAGGAATGAGGTTCGATTGACTCAGAGGCGAGCGACTCAGACTCAGGTGGAGCTTCATAATCATCATCCCGGGAGTCGTCATCCTCCGAAGACGACGATGATCGTGGTGCATCTGCGGCGGAGGACGAACGATTCGGTAAGCTCGAAAAAAAGGCAGCCAAAGTGTCGTAACCAGAATCACATGAAAGATCCAATGTACTGAACGATGCTCGGTTGAAGCCATGTGATGAGGCTCGGACGTAGCCATGGACGGAGGCTTGGGATCGGGTACGAGCTGAGGCTCGGGCACGGGTGCGGGCTGAAGCTCAGGCTCGGACGCAGGCTGAGGCTCGACATGAGAGGCGGACTGAGGAACTGAAGTTGCCTCATCATCAGAAGGAATATAAACACGACTGCTTCTCAACAGGGCGATTATCTTACCCACAGTCGGTTGTCGGTACATAAGACGCATCTTCAAAGTCCGATAACCCACGAGTCGGCTCTACATACGGCTCAAGTGAACGAGATGCAACATATTGCGACGAGCCGGCTATTGGAGGAGCAGTGCGGAATCGCTTGGACAGACGAAGAAATAGAGAACCGATCGGCTCAAAAAGATTAAAGTCATAAGCCAAACCCAAATCGATTGGGTTCCCCGACCCGACACCATAGAACCGAGAGGTTCGGGAGATTTCTCAGGTACATCCGAGACAATAGCTAATTCAAAATTAGCCGAGCTATATGGTGATCAACACGGGGGACAAGTCGTCGAACTCGGAGGTGAAAAAGCAGTCTCGACATGAGATGACAGAGGCTCTGAAGCAGCACCCGGTATATGGGATATGTTAATGTTATATACTAAAAGCTTGGCTTTGAATAATATTACAATTTTACACTTTATGATTAAGAAACATGTTAGGTTAAACAAGTCCTACGTTTTGTTATTTTGCAATTAGATAGTGTGGGTCGTCATCGGGCGAACCGAAGATCATTCTATCAGTTACTTGTGAAACATTAATTATGGTTCACAACCTAGATGAACATGAACACCCCATCTGAACGGTTTATACTGATCGTCGTAAACGAACTAGGCCTCGGTTAATTACTGCGTTCTCTTAACCTATAAGATACTAAATAGACATATATATGTAGTATATATTATTTTGATTCACATGGGTGAGGTTTAGTGAACTAGATCAATAATCCCACTGTCTTGGGTAATATTGTTGTATGTATGATGTGCTATTAGGGTATTTACGGTCACCATATACATTTAGTTTGATGATGTCCCCGCAGTGAGTTTTTTTTTTATAAACATCACAGTGTGGGATAAGGGGTTGAGGCTACACCCCCGACTTGTGAATATAATTTTCCAGAGAGGGCTAAAAAGTCAAGGGTCTACATCAATGTCGAAAAGTACATAGAACATCATCAAAGCAGAAAACCAAAATATACAATGATCAAAAAATATCCGATCTGGATCTAAAGTCTAGTCCTCATGAAAGGTCGTCCTGATCAAGGTGTCCTGGCATGAAGTCCAAAACGACAAGTCTAGTCAGGATCAGGTAGTGGCGGCCGTCCGAATCTGAAGGATGGGTACTGTAGCTGGTCCATTTGAATGAGGGTCCGAAACCAGAGGGGGGGTGTTCTCTTGGTGAAGGATGCGTCTCTGAGATATAGATGCCCCCATGCTAGCAAAGAAATCGACGGGGCGGTTCCCCTCTCGACATATGTGTGATATCTGGTAATGGATCGAGCGAAGGGTGTCTCTGATGCGCATAAGGGGATGCTGGATCTGCCATGAGCCCTGGTGGCCAGATGTCAAAAGTGTGATGACATCTGCAGCATCCATCTCTATCCAGATATGGGAGGAGATCGAGGCGGCAATCTCAAGACCAATCTGGAGCGCCTGAATCTTCGCATCATAACTCGAGGAGGCCCAGAGTGGTCCATGAATTGTAGAGATGAGTGCCCCTCCATGATCCCTAATCAGGCCCCCTCCTCCAGCAGCTGTGGTATGTCTTTAAAATGCACCGTCAGTGTTTAGCTTAAACCAAGGAGGCTTGGGTTTCAGCCAAACAACGGTCCTGGGTCGTGGGTGCTGGACAGGTAAAGGAGGTGGTGGTCTCCAGCGATGGGGCGGTGTACAACCTGTCCAGTCTCTCGTCGTGAGTCTGCTCAGGGCGGTGAGGAGAGAGAGGTGTCTGTCAATGATGTGTGCACAAGATAAAATAATATCCCTATGCTTCGAATTATTCCTTTCTGTCCAGGTGATCCATAGGATCAGACAAGGAATAAGGAAGCCCACGTGTCTACTGTGTGTGCGGTGTGAGAAAAAACTCAAGAGCTCAAAAAAATTGTCTGTAGTGGGTATGGGTATATGAGTATATCTGGCATAGTGCTCCCACGCTCTCCTCACAATCTCACTCTCAAGGAAAAGATGGGTGAAAGTATCGATCTCAAAAGTACCAGTCTCAATACAACAATGGCAACGGGTTGGGAAGAAGAACCCCCTCGCCTGCATCACAGTGTCAATGGGAATGCACAAAATAGCAAGCGCCACAAAAAGACAGAAATGGTTGGGGTGAGAAGGTCGGTCCAGATAGCCCCGAAGAGTAGGTTAGGTGGTTACCCAGCCTCACATCTCCCCAGGCCGAGGACGTAGAGAATGCACCCCAAGGTGTAAGTCTCCATCTCATGTCGTCCAAACCTCCCTCCAGAATGGGAATCTGTCGGATCTGATCAATCTCTAGACTACTAAAACCCCCACCCTCACCTAGAATATCCTCCATCTTATCTCTATCCCAAAAACCCACCGTCCAAAGATCCTTCACCTGCATGAAAGGCAGGTGAGTGACCGGCCTAGTACTCGAAATAGGGGCCTCACCGAACCACCACTCATCCCAAAAACTGACCTCCCTAGAAACCAAGGTCCAACAAATATGTTTTTGAGCACGCTTGCCAACAATGTTGAGCCGTCTCCACTGTCGACTATCCCGAACAGTGGCAGTCACCCTGCAAGGATGGGAAGCTCCACTAGGGCAATACTTCTTAAGGAGGTATTGGGCCCAAAGGGACTTTCCCTCCCTAAGGCGCCATCACATCTTGTAGGAAAACGCAATAACAACATTAGAGAAACGCCGAATCCCCAGCCCACCCTCAGAATGGGGACGACATATTGAGTCCCACTTTACCCAGTGTGTCTGCCGCCGTCCCCGCGAGCTCTCACTATGGCTCCAAAAATAGTGGGGTAAGATCTGGTCTAACTCGTGAATCGTAGAATTATAGGGATCGAGCACCGCGAGAAGGTGAAGATGGAGGGCACAAAGAGTGCTCTTGATCAGAGCAAGTCGGCCTCCGAAAGATAGGTGTCTATGCGACCAGCCAGAAATTTGTTCAGTCATCCTCTGATGGACGTCGATGAAAAGCTCATGGGAGAGATGGCCCTTTTACAGGGGGGCCCCAAGGTAAGGGATTGGTAAGTCTCCACGAGCAAATTCAGTGCGCTCGTAGATCCGGTGAGCCCATTGATCTATAATGTGGTGGTCCATGATAAAGCTGCTCTTGCTAACACTGACTAGCTGGTCAGAGGTCTCACTGTAGTGGTCCAAAAGACTCATGAGATCCAGTAGCCCATTATCATTCGCACGAGTGAAAATGATAATGTCATCCGCATAAGAGAGGTGGGAAATAGGAAAAAGGAGAATGTGCAGTGCTCTACACACGCCTCAACAAAACTAATCCATTGTTTAGGGAATCCCATCCGAAACAGTACCTCCCTGAGAAACGACCACTCGATCCTATCGTATGCCTTGGCCATGTCTAGCTTCAGCACAAGGTTCGGGGTTCGTGTTCGATTCGCATGAGAGATATCGTGTATCATCTCCTGAGCCAAAAGGATATTATCACTAATGACTCGATCCTTGATGAATCCACTCTGGTTCGGAGAGACAAGGTGGGTGAGGAGAGGGGAAAGGCGCCCCGTTAAGGATTCTAGAGATGATCTTCTTAGTCACATTGCATAAGCTGATAGGTCTATATTCGGACCAAGAGCTAGGTCCCAGTTTCTTCGGGATCAAAATGATGGAGGTTGGTCTGAAGGATTCTGGCATCTGGTGGCCAAAGAAGAAATCCCTCACAGCTTCCTCTACGTCAGTTCCCACAATCTCCCAGCATGACTGGAAGAAGAGGGACGAGAAGCCATCCGGTCTAGAGACGTTGTTGGGATCAATCCCAAACACAGCCTCCCTAACTTCCTCGTTACTTGGAAGGTCACAGAGGCTGACGAGGTCGACTGACTGCGGGATGGTCGTAAAAAGGGCAGGGTCGGGGTGCGTAAGCAAGTCCTGCTCAGAGGAAAAGAGAGAGTGGAAGTAAAGCCTAGCCGACTCCTGTATCTGGGACTCCTGGATCACGGATGACCCATTATCCTCGATACTATAGATATACAACTTAATTCGCTTCTGCCTCACGAATCCCTGGAAGAACTTGGTATTACGTTCCTCCTCCACCACCCAGCGCACATCAGCTTTCTGCTTCAAGAAATCTTCCTCCATGAGGAGGCGTAACTGGTACTCAGCATGACAGCGGTGCATCTCGGACCTATTCTCTGGTGAAGAATCCAGGTCATAGATCCTTTCAGCCTCTGCATACGCAGTCTGAGCTACAGTAAGGCACTGAGTAATGTCACCAAAATTCGTCCAGTTCCACTGCTTCAAAACGCGACGGAGTCTTCTGAGCTTCTCCTCCAGGTTGCACATCCCATAGAGGTGTGTAGCCTGCTGCCAGGAAGCTCTAACAATATCATAGTAAGAATGGTGGCGGACTCACATGTTCTGTAAGCGAAAGGACGCCCATCTAGTGGAAAAAGAGAACCGACATCGGATCAGAAGGGGATCATGGTCGGATTCAATTGGAGGAAGGTGTATTACAACTGTGGTCGCAAACACCCTCGTCCATGCCTCTGAGTATAGAGCGCGGTCGAGTCTCTCCTTGACTCCAACCCTCTCCCACGTGAATGGGGCCATTTCGTATCCAGCGTCGATTAGCTCACAATCCAATACAGTGTGCGAGAAATCTTCGATCTCCGCTGTGCAGTCCGATACTCCACCAATGTGTTCATCGGGATGCAAAAATATGTTGAAATCACCGCTAACCATCCATGGTAATCCCTCCATACTCTCAGCAATCTCACGCATGGTGTCCCAGAGGTCATAACGACAAACCCTTGCACAGCTGGCATAATACAAGGTGTGGAAGATCGGCTCCGGAAGGTGGGCGGCGGTGAGCTTCACGTGCAAGACCTGATCAGTATCTCGAAGGGTCTGACAAGTAAAATCACGCGTATGGAAAAACCAAATCTTGTTAGAGGTGTTGTCCATCCCGGCATGAAAGCCAAGGCGACGCGAGTATACGTCAAAAGAGGGGTCACGAGTCATAGGCTCTAAAAAAGCCGCAAAGTCAAGGTTATGCTTACGAATGAGAGATATAACGTGAGCAAGGGTGGTCCTATTAGCCAGACCACGGGCATTCCATGTTAGCAATGTGACTGACATGTCAAAAGTCAGTGGATCCGCCTAATTGGAGTTGTCCGTGGTTAGGCTGTGTCTGTATGTCTGGTAGAGACAGAACTCGGCTAGTCGAGAGCTGCGCAGTCTTAGATCTGGTCTGAGGTCTCCGTTGATCTAGGCTATCCTGGGCAGGGCCCTCTCGCATAGGAGGAATCTCTTGAGGTAGGAGGACGAGCTGTAGGGGCTCCAGGACATCTGTGCTCTGTTTCTGGTCCTGTGTGGAAGCCGACCCAAAATAGATAATGAGAGATGTGGGGGAAGAGGAAGGTAGGGTCAGAAGGGGTCGAGCTGGTGGGAGTAAGAGATGCTCAGGCTCATCCAATGCAATATGGTGGGGGGAGAGCTCTAAGGTCTGAATGGGAACCGAAGGGGAAGAAGGAGCCTTAATATACAATAGGTTGGAGGAAGGCTCTATCTCCATCGACTAAAAGATCGTCGTCATCAAAGGGAGAGCTGGTCGAAGCTCCTAAGTGATCGGAGGAAGTGTGAATCTTCTCCTTCGTCTTTGTGTCTAGCACAGAGAAACGAGAGCGAGTAGCCATAGAGGCAGTCTGGAGGGACTGATGGGGGAATAGGCTTGTAGCTTTGGCCTTAGGCCCATTCAAGATAGCCTCCTTGGGCCAGATGGCCTCAGAGGTGACCTTGCCCTAGCCCTTTTGTCCCTTCAGATCAGGACCGTGGGCAGGAGCCTTGCCCTTCTCCTTAGGGCTCCCCGGGGCAGCAGAAGGGCTTTGCCTCGCTACGCGGCGAGGAGAAGGCAAAGCAGGTCGGGGCTAGTTGCCCCTGGAGTAACATTCTGCAGCCCCATGTCCTACATGACTGCAGGGTGCAGAACGGGGGAACTCTCTCGTAGTCCACTTTCTGGATAGTGGTCTTGCCCGCTTGGTCATGCTCAATCTCCTTGATGAGCTCATCCCTGAGATCAATCTCCACGCACACCCGTGCGACAGATAATCTCGAGCGGTTTGTCGTAGCGGCATCAGTCTCAATGGGGTTGCCAATGCAGCTGGCTATCGAGAAGAGGGCGGAAGGATCGAAATCTCCCCTTAGTGAGTTCACGAATGATTATTATGTTAAACTCTGCAGGTAGATTAAGTTCCGGCATAGTAATAATGTGATGAAAGAGCGCTAGCTTTGGTGAAATAATAATAAATTAATTCTTGATTATCAATGATCAAATTAATTAATGGACATTATATCTTAAACATGGGAAGATAGTTCGAGTAATTATTATTGGAGTCTCAATTGTAAACTGAGCTAGGAAAAGGGAGTGCAATAATATTATGTTAGTGACCCATAATATTGTTTAATTAATTAGAATAGTGGGTTTGGCTCACAGTTATTTTAATTAATTAAGGAGCCCTATTCCTAATCTCCTAAGGGTATCTATTGCTCTATATATACACCATTAGGCTCATTGAAAAGAGAATAAGATATCATAATTCTCTTACGTACAATATATCTGCGTGCGTCCCATCTCTCTCTCTCTCTCTCTCTCTCCAGATTTCTGTACGAGCTTTATCTTCTTATTGTTCCAATGATACAAGTTGAAGAGGTGTAAGACTAATACAATAGAAGATCTCGAGGTAATTGAGATACATATATTTATTAACCCCAGAAGTAGCGACGATCCTGACACGCAGTGATCGCCGATGCGCGACCGAGCCTGAGGAACCCCACCACCAATCGCGACCTTCCAGCGTGCACGCACCAGCCAGACGACTTTATTCCACGCTACCCGATCACGAAGACCCGACCCGGCTTCCGTTCGATCCGTTCGTGTGTACATCCCAGTCAATTCAATCCAATTGAAGATCATCCAGATCGCCAAAATTTTAAGCCGTAAATTTTCTACGTCAAACCTTTAGATCTGCTGCGCATAGGTTTATTTTTTATATTGAGTTCATGATTTGTACATAACGAGATCTTCACAAATCCCATAATAGTGGTATCTGAGCACTTGGTTAATTCGTTTTGTACAAAGTTCGAATTTTTACGGCTTTATTTGATAAGATGTGTTCAAACACGGCCATATATTGGATTATATTCGCATAACTTGATTTTGTAGGAATTTGTTTAATCCACTATCATGGTCGACTATGTGTTTGATGAAAATTGTTGAATATGATGTATGGTTTTAAATTTGTTTTAAAAGCATCGGACATGTCGAGAAATTATGGATAAATGTTTGTGATAATTATTCATCTGGGGGTTGACCGAATAAATTTAATTATTTGTTTAGAAAACATGTACATCCATTCGTTGGATCTATGATCGAATGATGTAATTTTGTAAATTATATTTTTCGTATTGTGATCTTGGATTGATGACCGGGAGATCACAAGGATAAACGAACCTCGAAAATCCAACTGAACCAGAGCCTGGAAGGACACGCGCAACACACGCGATTCGAAAAAAATATATTAACGGCGACTGGTTTTTCACCGGCGGCGGCGGTGGTGTTTTTATTTGATGGCCAAGCAGTAAATATCAACCAGGATTCTACTGCAGTGGGAGTTCCAGTTGAACAGGAAAAGAATATACAAGGTTTCCTTGTTTATAGGGACTCAATATTTAATGGCCATACTAGTAGATTTATTTATTTAAATTTTATTATGTGCATTAAATATTTTATTTATTTATTTATGTTGTTAATTAATTATTACATTTGTATGGGATCAATTTATAAATGCATAAATATTTAAATATTTAATAACCCTCATTTAAATTATACTATGGTTTAGAATAAATTTTAAATTTAAGTTAATGTTAAAATTCCTAAGGCCTCCCGATAGGTCTGCTCTCAGATCTAGAGCGAATCGATGGAAATGGGCCCAGGTATGCCTAAATCACCTTCGAACCGTAGCTAGACCGCGAGAATACCTACAAAACCTCAACGTCGGAGGTGTTTCCGGCGTAGAGCCTCCGATGCTCAAGTCAGTATGTAAAAGAGATGGAGAGAAGCTGCTCTGAGAGAGCAGCAACAACAATAGAGGAGAATATGGAATGAATGAGAGTTAGGGTTTGGGAGTTACCTCAGCTCCTTTATATAGAAGCAAAACATTTACTTGAAGTCCCCAAAATGCCCTGGTTGACTTACGTGAAATGTTCAAAATGCCCTGGTCAGTTCGCATTTCATCCACCTCCTAGTCAGCATCTAGATGCCTTCTTATCCTTAGAAGTTTGACTACGATATGTTGAAGTATATAGGAGTCGTCAGAAGTCTTGGCGCCTCGAGGCGTCATAAGTTGACTTCGGTTATTGTCGAGTCGACTTAGGTCATTCTTGAACATTTGTAGATCATGTTGCGTCTATCCATCTTTTTGAGGGAAGTTGACTGAGAGAAGTACCTGGAACCTGTTAAGCTGAAGACAGTTCTCAAGAAGCTTGAGGGAAGAATCAACTTTACGGAAGTCAATTCACCCTATTCGATTCTCATGCCTATCATTTGACTGGATGGTTAGTGTTTGAACCGCTATGCTGCGATATGGCTATGTCATCTAGTCCTCCCCCAAAAATTACTCGAAGCGATTCTGAGCTTAAGAGTAAACTTGACGGCTAAGTAGCTTGCTTGAGTCTTCCCCCCCAGTCGATTTCCTTGGTTCCAGTCGCATCTTCTGTATCTTGACTTATGAACAGTCCCATCGCTTCTACTTATGTAAGTTCCCATATTGATTGGAAAAGTCCGAATTTTCTTTCAAATTTTAAAATTCAAAAAGAGTCAAGATTTGATAAGACGTTTTCTCTCTCTGCCGCTTCGTATTCCGTGTGTCATCTTGACCGTTGAATCTACCTTTATTCCGAGGGCTAGGGTTTTGCTACTTCCCCTATTAGTATCTTCTTCCTTCCTCTTCTACCACTTTTTGCACTCAAAATTCTCGAACTCTCTCTCTCTCTCTCTCTCTCTTCTTCCGGCAATCGCAGCACTATAAACTCATCGGCGCTTGTTACTTTCCGACCAGCTTCACGGATTTTCAGGACTTCTTCAATCAAGCCATCATGTGAAAGTTTCCTTTGCTCTATATTTACTATGACATTTATTTTTTAAACATCCAGGTGTGGGATGGGGGGGCTACACCCCCGACCTGTGAATATAACGGCCCAGAGAGGGCTCAAAAGTCCAGGGTCTACATCAGTCGAAGAAACATAGAACAACATCAAAACAGAAAAAACGAAAATAGTACATGATCACAAAATATCCGATGTGGATATAAAAATCAAAGCCTCATAAAAGGTCGTTCTGGTCAGAGTGACCTGGCATGAGATCCAAAACGACAAGTCTAGTCAGGGTCAGGTGGTGGCGGTCGCCCGAATCTGAATGATGGGTACTATAGCTGGTCCATCCGAATGAGCGTCCGAAGCCGGAGGGGAATGTCCTCAGGATGAAGGATGCGTCTCTGGGGTAAGAAAGCTTCCGTGCTAGCAAGAAAATCAGCGGGCCGATTCCCCTCTCGGAATATATGTGAGACCTGGTAATGGATCGAGCGGAGGGTGTCTCTGATGCGCATAAGTGGATGTTGGATCTGCCATGAGCCCTGGTGGCCAGATGTCAAAAATGTGATGACAGCTGCAGCATCCATCTCTATCCAGATATGGGAGGAGATCGAGGCGGCACTCTCAAGATCAATCTGCAGCACCTGAATCTCTGCATCATCACTCGAGGAGGCCCGGAGTGGTCCATGGAAGGCAGAGATGAGTGCCCGCCATGATCCCTAATCAGGCCCCCTCCTCTAGCAGCTCCGGTATGTCTGTCGAATGCGCCATCAGTGTTTAGCTTAACCCAAAGAGCCTTGGGTTTCAGCCAAACTACGGTCCTGGTTCGAGGGTGCTGAACAGGTAAAGGAGGTGGTGGCCTCAAACGACAGGGCGGTGTACAACCTGTCCATTCTCTCGTCGTGAGTCTACCCAGGGTGGTGAGGAGAGAGAGGTGTCTGTCAACCTGCAAAATGATGTGAGCACAAGAAAATATAATATCCCTATGCTTCGCGTTACTCCTCTCTGTCCAGGTGGACCATAGGATCAGACAAGGAATAAGGAAGCCCACGTGTCTACTGTGTGTGCGGTGTGAGAAAAAACTCAGAAGCTCAAAAAAATGTCTGTAGTGGGTAGGGGTATATGAGTATATCTGGCATAGTGCTCCCACACTCTTCTCACAATCTCACTCTCAAGGAAAAGATGGGTGAAAGTCTCGATCTCAAAGGTACCGGTCTCAGCACAACAATGGAAACGAGAGGGAAAGGAGAACCCCCTCGCCTGCTTTAAC